>AZIM01001589.1:63010-80295 GCA_000516915.1 Ophiophagus hannah
TTTATCCATGCTTATTTACCCCTGTTTTCCTGTCCCTCGGTAGGCACGATTGTGCACTTATGCATGCNNNNTACAGACCTCTTAGGAATGGGGTGAAGTCAATAGTGGATAGTTTGAGGTTAAAGGATATTTCAGGATCAAAGATTAAAGGACACCCCTGTCGGTCCAGATGTGTGACTGGGTGCATTTGATTAAAGATAATATCTGAATAATCTCTTGTCACTAATAAATGGCTTTATGTAGGAGTGACAGCTGACTACAAAAGCTAGGGTTGTGTGAATATCTATATAAGAGAAAATGTCATCTATTCCTTTTCTATATCATCATCCTAATATAGCATTGGCACCATGACAATTGCTGGCATTTTAAAGGTATATAGCCTCATGGCTCAAGAGAAGATAATGTATTGTTTCTCTCAACACAAGATATGAATCTAGGTCACCATAGCAGATATAGCCAGAAAATGGGGACATGACTTCTAGAAGGTGATCTGCATATTGCACATATGTTGTCTATAGCACTATTTCAGAGCCAAATTGTTGCTTTGAAAATGGTCCATTTTGTAACATCATGCTTTCAAAGCACTTTTCTTAAAGGAAACTGGTATGTTCTGTTCCATTGTCCTCCTTGCGATGGACTTCTTTGGTTACATTTGCTGGGAATTAGGAGGGTTGAAGTTCAACACATTGAGAATTTCCAGAAGTCTGCCTTAGGATATGATTTAACAGTATAACTATTTCCTTATTGCTAGAGAAAGGAGAACAGCTATGGGGTTTTATGATAAAAAATACTATTATACTACTATTCAGGAATATGCCCAGCATGCGTTTTATGGTCTATTGTATGAAATATTGTTAACTAGTTGATGCTCTATCAGTGTATACGTGAGAAAGAGCAATGAATGTAGCATTTTGGCCAAATAACTAAGATGCCAATAAAATCTAGTGAGCCCTACAATTCATTTCTCACTGTACTTTTAATATAAAGCTGGAGGTTTTTGCTTTTGGGGTGAGTCACCAACTGCTTACATTTAATATTAATTCCCCCAAGTTCATAGAAAGAAAACAATATCCATTTGCATTTGATAATCAGATAAAATTTCCCCTGTGTTGGAGTTGTATGTTTATCATCCCATATTCTTCCCTCTATCTTATCAATTAGTAGTAACAACATTAGTAGTATTAATAGCAATAGGACAAATATTGTTGGTTTGCACAGCAAGTCTTTTCTCGTGACACACTCACTATAAGTTTGAAGCCATGCAGAAATTGGCGGGTATGTTTGTAGATTGAAAGTTTGTAATATAGAACTGCATCATGTAAAAACTTCATAGATTTCTCAAGAGACAGATTTGTTGCCACAGAGAAGCATACAGGGTTAAGCACTAAATATGAGGCAAGAATAAGGATGTTGTTTTTGTTAATAGGTGCTTGCCTTTACCTCATCCTTCTTGGAAATGCCCTCTGCCTGCAAATCCTTCAGCTTTTTAAAGTACACTGAGTCCAGCTGTCGAATTTCTTCCACCAGCTCCACCTAATAAAATAATAACTTCTGTCATCCACCCAGTACATATTACAGAAAGAAAGATGAAGGGGTAGGAGAGGAAAGCTGCCAATGACAGTGGGTAGAAAAGAGCCACACTTGCCAGGAACAAGACAGATGTTTAGGAGACATATCTCTGCATGTTGCATTTCCCCCAGATCAGATGATTCAAGAATATTTGCTGAAACAGCTAAAGCAACAAATATTGTGTGCATCCATTTGGCTCCTCCAGAATCAAGAAAGACATGCGAAGTTGCTTCTGGTAGTTTCCTTTATTGTACCTTATTCATCGTGTTTCCCTGAAAATAAGCACCAGGTCTTATTTTGGGGGAATGTCTTACCCGCTTACCTTAGGACCACCGCAGCTAGGCCTCTCAAGTTCCAACACCTGTCATGCTGTTGCCTGAATTCTTCTGCGTCCGCTTGTGGCTGCTTGTGGCCAAATGTTGTATGGCTCGTCACACCAGTGCTACTACTCACAGGAGGAGTCCACCTAGTGTGTTGTATCATTGCACGCGCAAGCGGCGACACCATTGCGATGTGCCACACTTGTATTAGACACAGGCATGAAAATCGGGCAAGGGCTTGTTTTCAGGGTAGGCTGTATTTTTGGGATGGACCATATTTTCGGGGAAATACAGTACAGACAGAAATCTTCCCAAACTAAAGCAACTATTTGCCTCACTGTAGATATACTCTGGGAATTATTAAGGAGCAGCTGTTTTACCCAATTCCTCCAGACCAAACATTCCATACTTTGTCCCCTGAAATGCAACCCCTCCCTCCTGGGAATCCAGACTACATTCCATCACAGAATCTCACTTAGGGAGAAATATCCTCTCATTTTCAAAGAAAACTGTGGCAAAGTCACTAGCAGTGTGTGCATGCTACAGTAATTGATACGTTTGATTTGATTTGTTTTTTGTTTTGCACGAAAAACAAAATTCAACATAAAATCACCGGTTTATTTAATATGGACTAACAAGTGAATTTATTTATTTGTTATAAAAAGATGCTAAAAACACTAAAAAGAACATTGGTTCTTCTGATAGTAAATGGGTAGTGCTTATTAGGACTACAGGCAAATAATCTTTACTGAAACATGAACAAATTTTGATATTATTTGTAAGCTACCTTGGTAGGATTTGAATCCAGAAATTTGAATTGCAAATAATGTTGATAAACAAATAATAAACAAATAAAATGGGAGCATCAAAATATAGCATAGGTATCAGCATATTGGGGAAAATGCTAAGGTCTGCTCAATTACAAAGAAAATCCCAAAAGTTTAAGGAGGAAAAACTTAACTAAAACTAAAAACTTGAGAAAAAATTCAAAACTCGCACTATGCTCAACAGCCATAGAATTGAAAAAGAAAACAGAAGAATGGATTATTAACTTGGACAGAAAGGCTGATTGTCTCTAAACAGGAACTTTCTGCAACATTTACCAAAACTTAACATTCAAATGGTTGTAATTAAGCAATTGAAAAGTATTTTTTTTCTTTGAAACTGCTATTTTTGCAGGCAAAAAGGAAGAAGTAATTGCTAATATCACCTCCTTTGAACTGCTAAATACTAAATACTTTATTCGAAATACAAGCTGAAGGGTATAAAGATGGCTTAGTAATATTGTTTGGTTTTGCAGAACTATGTGCCTATAAATTACCTTGTATTACTTTGTTTTGTTTAATTGGCATAACAATAAGTCTTAAGTTAAAAATTGCCAATGGCAGTCTTTTTACATTTAAGCAAAGGATTTGGGAGGAATAAGGGAGAATGAAAAATGTGGACTGTTTCCCTAATGATAGTGGGAATGGACTAAAGCAGGGGTGTCAAACTCAGTTTCATTGAGAGCCGCATCAGGATTGTATTTGACCTTGGGGGCTGGGGTGGGGATGGCCAGCTCAACATCACTCGTGTTGGTGGCACCTATGCTGGCCCGAGTGCTACACCAGCGAAAACGGGCTCCCAAGCTCAGTTTTCAGCTGTGACAGCCTCCTGAAACCCTCTGCTAGAGAAAATGAGGGGATAGCCCTCCTAAGCTCTGTTTTAAATGGCAGAGGCACCGCCGATCTTTCACTTGGGTGGCCCCTAAGCATGCTGAGGGTCAGATTCAGCCCGTGGTCCTTGAGTTTGATACTCCTGGACTAAAGTTAAACAAAGGTTACTGAAACAGAGGTTAGGTCATAGTTAGGAAGATCAAGACAGGCTACATATGTTCATAGATTACCTTCCCATACGTTTCTCGGTCTTCCTCTATCATCTTCATCCATGGAACCAAAAGAAGGGTAAGGATATATTCTTCTGCTGGGTCAAAGAGATCTTCAAATGGCGGATCACTTCTTCTGTAAATCTCATTTTTTGTAGTCTGTTCTATTCCAATAGCCATAGTAGCAGAAGGAGCAATATAATTGGCATAAAGGAGCTGTGTCAGATTAAAAAAAAGGAGAGATAAATTTCTCAACAATTTTCCAGTACAATAAAGGTCTGTTAAAAAGAAAGATCAAAAATATTGTTGCAATATTATTTGAATTACCTTAGTTTTTTATTGTATACTGTAATTAATAACTGCAAAATGTAGGTTTTTTTTTTTCTTCCCTAATTTTTTTTCTGATGATTTCTACTTTATTTTTTCCCCTCAAACAAAAAAAAATATATTTACCTTGATTCTAAGACTGGTTCATGCACAAACTTTCATAGCTTTATGGGTATTTATGAACAAGATCTAGATAAGTACATGTTACGTATTGTTGCAGACACAGTGATTTTTAAACAAGGACACTTTGATGCATTATACTCTATACTTAAAATCATGCAGTAGTAAGCCTTAGTATACTGTTCCAAACCGAATGAATATAAGAAAGGACTGTATAAAGAAGGAGCAGTAGCATAGGGCAGGATAAATTAAAATCTGTCAGATATTATAGTTACATGGAAAATTTCTTTTTTTAAAAAAACACAGAAGCGGTTTTAGAAAAATGCCACTGTGTGTGGTCTAGTAGTAAAATCCACTTTAACGTCATAGTTCTCTGCCATCTCATCCTGCAGCACCTTCAGAGCAGCTAAACCACAACTATAAGTCATCAGTGTACCTTATTATGCTTATTTTTTGATTGGTAAGAAGTTTCAGGGTAAAGTTATGCTGGCCTTGTTTCCTTTGGAAGAAGATCAGTCCTACCAATGTTTTAAAATACTGACATTTATTTATAGCTATCCAGGCTGAGCACAGGGCTGCTACATCAGAGTAAACAACCTGCACCACAAAATGTTCTTAGATTGTCCTCCTCATGACTGTAATTTCTCTTCACATGTACACATTATCTAAAACAACATCACTCTTAGCAAGCAATTGCCTAACAGTTGAAAACAGCTGAAAACCCCAATCATATCCCTAATAAGATCTTCAGCAACATTACCAAGACTATAGAGACACTTGTTGGCAATATTCCTGAATCAATTATTTTTTCCTATTTCATCCCTGTGAAACAACATTTGAGAACTTGATCACAAATGATGACCCAATGTAGTTCACTTTCTATGAGTTATAAGTGTGAACAAATGTCAGGCAACTTTGAAGAATACATTGAAATTACCAGACAGCAGAAACGTTTTTTTTAAAAAAATTGTCAAAGAAAGGAACAACTGATTTGAACAAATAGCTGTATAAAAGCTGGTTCCTGTCCTATATGCTGAGAATAATTTTTGTCTCCTACTCTCTATAATACGCTTGGAGCATAACAGTAAATGTTCTAAACCCTGGGAAAGTCAAATTTAATTTAGTTTGGATAGGAACTAATGGTGCATAGATTAGTTCTGATGCAATTGGAATAACTGATGTAGCTGAGATTATTGATGTAATTCAACAATTTAATCTGTCAATTCAAGGAATTGTCTGGATTGCTTTCCCAAATCAAACTTCACACATCCCTGGTGGAAACTATTTTATTTTATTTTTATGTGAAATAAATGGAACTTTTAAAAACGAGAGGGAATGCTATATTACATTAATTTTTTTTACCACAATATCGAAATGTGAATACTTTCAGGGAGTACATACTGTGATGAATATATGGTGATTTTACAGTATTGTATTTATTAAGGCTGGGGAGTTTCTTTAAAGAGATGCAGACCAGCCCAACAAGTTGTGCTCCTGTCAGCTTCAAAGCATTTTGGAGAATTGGATCTGAAACATTACCCAGCACACATTATTTAATAAGGCATCTATATCCTTTTGAATAAAAACACCCCAGAGGCCTGTTTACAATTACATAAAAACAATTTTAACAAAACAACCAAGAACAGCATGCAGAGTCAATATTTAAAACCAAAACGTAATAAATATTTTCTACCAGATATAACAAATGCTTGTTTGAATAAACAATATTCACATCCAGCAACATGAAAAACAGCCAGGGAGGACACCAGCTAACTTTGTGGGTCAGGATGTTCCATAATATGGGTGCAATCATTTAGGAAGCCCTCTTTTTCAAATGAGTGAATAATCTTCTAATTTAGATGGGGTCCAGAATAACAGCTCTCTTGGGAACAGACATATTAAAGTTGGAGCAAATAGATTTTTAACAAGCAATCCAAGCTATTTCCCACTAACTGTCCCAGGACTCTAAAACAGAGATTTAGAAAAACCTCCTCACAGTCACAATCCTGGCACTAATCTTGGGTTGTTGCACTGGTGTCCCAGCCAGGATTTCTTCCAGCTGGCCAATGGGAAGATGAGAAGAGGGGGAGTAGCTGGCACCCTTCCATTGCTTTTTTTCCTTGCTAAATTTGCTTTTGCTGGGGGAGGGGGACAAGGACTAAAACAATAGCAGCAGCAACATGAAGGGAAATACAAAACTACCCCTTGGAATGAAGGATGGAGGCATGTTAAAAAGAGGCCACTACGCCTTGTCTAAAGGAGGCTGGAAGAATTCCCGAAGTTAATAGACAAGGCTAGACTTGATTTCCCACCAAACATTCTGCAGTTCCAGAGGAAATGTTGAAAAATTGCCTTTACTGTGTTCCTCTGAAGCATAGAATTACAGAACCATAGCAATGGAGGATTGAAAGGTGACTTGGATGTCTTCTACTGTAACTCCTGTACAAGGGAGGAATCCCCAGTGCATCCCAGTCAAATGGCTGACCAACATCTGTTTGAAAATCTCCAGTGATGAAGCACCCATGACTCCAGGAAGTAGGTTGTTTTCTCTGCTTAACAGCTCTCACAGTCAGGAAATACTTTCTTATTTTGAGTTTGTATCTCTCTCTGTAAAGTTTCCATCTGTTGGTTCTTATCCTATCCTGGGGCATTATGGAGTATAAAACTACTTTTTTTCCCTTGTCGCAGCCCTTTAAAGTATTAGAAGGCTGCTATCATGTTTCCCCTGAGCCTTCTCTTCTTTAAGCTCAACATACCTAGCATGGCTCATACTTAATCTGCTTCCCAAAATCAAGACAAGCTTTGAAGCATTAAATAGAAATAGCCAGGCAGTTTTGATCTCAGATCAATGCGAAGATTGATCTGGGAAAATCAAATAAGATAGCAAGCTCAGCATCAGGAACCAAGCCTTTCACGTACAAAAGGGGTGACCAAGCAACAGCTAAACATATGAATCACATCATTTTCTCCTGGAGGGTCAGTACTTTGGTAGAAAAATTTGGGACCAAGCAGTGTATACAGAACCTCTGAGAGGCACAGCTTTTGCCAGCAGGACAGTGAGGTAGACAGGACCAGAGCAATACTTACATTTGATTTCTCTTCTGTTTCATTTCCTGACATTTAAATTAACTAAGTACAGCTAATAGGATTACTCCTATGCATCTAATAATTGTCCTGTGGAGTGGTGCGGTGGCCTAGAGGTGAAGCTCTGACCTCACAATCAGAAGACTGTGAGTTAGATCCTAGGTAGAGGCAGATATTTCTCTTTCTGGGCACACTGAAAATATATCTGCTGAACAAAACTCTGTATTGGTGACAGGAAGGGCATCTGGCCATTCAAACACTCTGCTGGCTCCATTCAGCTGCCCAGCTTCTACCCCGCAAGGGATTATGGGATCATTAAATGAAGAAGATGATGATGATCTAATAATTGTCCTGTGCTGTCATACCAAAAATTATAATTTGGCCACTATTTTAAGAGGCTCCATAGGCTGCATCTAAAAATGTGTGTGGCTGCAGATAGTGTGTTTGCTAAACAATAAAACAAATAAAACCCTTCAAGCTCCATATGGGAGAGTTATAAGAAAATATGCCATTTATAACTGTGAAGGAACAATCTATGAAGGATCTGTAACATTTGCTTTATCATAACTGTGTTTCGAGGCGCAAATTGAGAACTGAGCACTTATACAAGTAAAGTCCAGGCTGTGGGTCACTGTGGCATTAAGTGGAACAAGGAAGAAAGGAAATTCAGAAATATTTTTGTGGTATAAACTTTAAGAGGTATAACTGATTACTTCTAGGACAGGAACATTTTCCACTACTGTATTGCTATCTGGTTTAGCTTATCCCTAGGCTGAAACTGCAGGTCAAAGAGAAATTTAAGTTCTTCTCCAAGATGGTGTCTTCTGAAGGTGTGGAGTTGTATTTTTCAGAAGTCTAAGGCAACCTGGACAAAGGCTGGCAAACTTGGAATTCTGAGAACAGTAGGACAAGCCTACATCTAAAGAGTCCCAGGTTGAGGGAAGTTCTATGAGGCCAATCATAATGATTGAACTACTTGTACAGTAAATTAATGAGCTGTAGCATCTGACATAAATTATATCATCCATGACATTTGTGTGATGACACTATGATCCTTGTGATGTCACTTGTCACTCAGATCAAATCCTAAAACCAGAGCTCTTCATTGGTTCTAGAGGTCCAACAGAACAGTATCCTGGATGAGATGGACTTGATCTGATGGATTTCAACTCAATGAAAAAGCACATCATTTGCTATCAGTTGACTACTGAGTGCCAATAATTTTAATACACTTTTTCCTTTTCTTAATTGTGAGAGCTCTCTATTATAAGTTCAATTCCCATTCTGTTTATGCTTTCCAGGTTTTTTTCTGGAACACTAAAACTTTCAAATGGCCTTTGTATAGGATAATACTCCCAACAATTATTGCATGAAACAGTCCATTACATGGAAAATATGTTTTAAATGGTTGCCTATAAATGCTTGAAAAGTTCATACAAAAGTCACAGCATATATAATAGAATATCAGGCTTCGTTTATTTGGTGATTTCTTTTTTACTTCAGTAAAAGAAGAATGTTTTATTCTATATTGCCTCTATATATTTCTCTATAATATAAAATGTATTAGAGATGGGCCTAAAGCAACTTCCAGATGTGGGTTCTGCTCGGGTTTTGCATCTTTATGTAATTTATAAGACCAAAATCTGGAGACAATAAATCCAGCTCCCCCTTCCCCACGCCCCTTCCTCACACCCCCTTCCCCACCCCCCAAAAATCAGATCAGCATTCAGGCTTTTAAAATCCTGAATCTAGGAAAGTAGATATGGATCGACTCATTTAATAAAATCATAACTTTTCTTCAAGTTTCAATGTTTAAACTCAAACTTTCTAATCAAATCAAGCATTAATCCTTCTTGAGTTATGATTAGCCATACAATGTCAAAAAGTTAGATCTATCGTACTTAAACACAATTCAGAATTATTTTCTAGCATCTTAATTTCTATCTACAGAACAATGAATTATATTTTTTATATAAACTGCCTTTACTATATGTCTCGTAACTGTCTTTCATTTTTCTACCTCTAAACAACATTTTTTTCCCAGGGCCAATTCCCACATATGTTTGTTGTTTTCCTTTTCCAATTCAGTTTGCAATTTACTATATGTACTTATAGCAAAATAACCACATGCATTCCTTTCATTATACACACAGTGGTTCTCTCTCTGGATTACATTGTCTTTTCTTTAATATATCACAATGTTAAGACAGATATAAATCAAAGAAATGAAAAGGCTTAATAGAAATCAAATTAAGTACTTGTTTTAAGTGACATTATTACTCTAAATACAAAACAGCTATTTTAAAAAATATGAAGGAACAATTTATCTGGAAATGTCTGGGTAATGTACAGTGATGTGAAGAACACCCTGAAAGACCTCAGTAGGTGGTAACTTTTGATTGACTTTGTTTGGGCTCAGAAGCCAACCAGAATTGGTCCTAGTTAATATTTGGATTGTGCACCACCAAGGAATTACAAGAATGTAGGCTATATTGGGAAATCACTCAGTCAGTCTATCTGTTCATCCATGCACCCATGCATCCATCCATCTTTCCTTCTATCAATTCATTCACAGCAAACCACTTCCATACTGTTGCCAAGAAAAGTGCATGGATGTGTCCATGAAGTCATCAAGAATCAAATTTGGCTCAAGAGATTTTAATTATTAACTCAATTTAGAGTACTAATCCTATAAACAGCAATAACAAATTAGTTCTCCAAATAATTATTCTTATGTAATGAAAACTGTAGCATCCACATAAAGAGAAACAGACATTGGAAATCTCGATAAACCCAAAGCACACAGAAATAGAAAAAAGCTTTAGAAGAAAAATATAAGAGGAAAATCACAAAATAGTGAAATCAAGATTTCATTGGCTAAAGAAAACTGAATTTCTTGTTTGGGAAGAATGAATTGGTAAATACAGAAAGAGAATACAATGGAAGATGATTCAACTCAATGACTGGAAGTTTAAACAAAAAGATTTATACTGTAAACATTTAGACCATTGTTTTGCATATCCTACTTATTTATTTCTATGAAACATATACCCCAGGGGTCTGTCTGGGTTCCATTGTCATTTCTTCTTGTCATGAATATGTGTTGATTATTTAAACAACAAATTCACTCCGTGCTCAGAGTTCAAGGAAAGATACATCATAAATCATTCATATAAAAATTGAAGAAATGAAGAATCTGTTAGAAACTCAATCCTAGCCACATAAGTCAATTCCAAAAGAAAGCCAATGCCTTAACAATAAGGAAGGACAACTTTCAGAACAAATGCATGTTTATTTATATGTAGCATTGGAATATTGGCTTTGGTATGCACTGATTCGATATAGTATAAAATCCAGAAAAACCATCATAAAACTACATTGCTAATATAAAGGAAGTGCCTTACATCTCTCCATATGATGGTTATTATTAAGATGAAATATGGACTCACTGGAGAAGAGCCTAATGCTGGGAAAGACTGAAGGCAAGAGAAGGGGACGACAGAGAACGAGGTGGCTGGATGGAGTCACTGAAGCAGTAGGTGTGAACTTAAATGGACTCCAGAAGATGTAGCAGATAGGAAGGCCTGGAGGAATGTTGTCCATGGGGTCGCAATGGGTCGGACATGACTTCGCAACTAACAACAACAATTTATGCGTAGCCTCTCACCAATGATTTCTTTAACATTACTTTTTAACATTTTGATTCCTTCATTCAAAAATATATATATCTGAAATTGTCGAAGTAAAATGTCCTAATTGGATAATGGGAGGTAAAAATTATAAAATAATTAAATTAGACCCAAAAGTTTTCCTTTGCAAAAACATCCTCTTTCTGCCAAACTAAAATAAACCAGCATTAAAACAGAAGTTCAGTCATTACATACTCAAGAGTATAAAAGTTGCACTGACACTGGATGTTTTTTGTACTCAAATAGCTTTTAGAGTTAACCAACAAAAATATTATGCAGTTATTTCAACTTTTTAAAAGAGATTATTTATGAAGGAAAAAGAATGGCTGAAGCAATGAGAAAAGAAGGAAGCCGATTGTCCTTATTAGGTAAGGATGGAACAAGCTATCAAATTTCCGTCCTAAAATTCTAAGTCTTGCAATGCTGAAATTTCTATTCAAGAGATATTTAGTATTACCATTGAATGATGGCTCAGTAACGAGTTTCTACACATACAGTACTAATTGAACTGATGTCCTACTTATATGGATCTTTGCCACAAAATGAACATTCCATTTTTTAGTCAGTCCACACTTATCGGTTATATTATTTGAACAGTCCTAGTCAGAGAAAGAACAAAATTTAGAGGACTTTAATGAAAGTTCATTTATAAAGTAGCATCTAATGGTTTCCAGACTATGATCTTCAGCAAAGGTAATGCAAATGGTTTATTTACAATCCATTTGGGGGGGGGGGTTCTGTGTTAGAGAGCAGGAGAGGTTTATGTCAATTTCTTTAATTTTAGAGAAATTCTCATTTTCACCCACTCAGTGTGAATTATTCTCCTTCTCTTTATTTTTCAGGAATTATGAAATGACCAGACAATGCTAGTTGTTGGTTTGTTTGTTTTTTAACTTTTACAGATGAACCACCATGCTACCGTGACTGAATGTGCACACTCCAATCTAAAATACAAAAAGGATAACTAAACAAGATACAGTTCTTGTTTTAGAATGAGGTTAGTCTCCTGATAATCAAATAGAATTCTGATGAAAGCTTGCAATCCCATGAAATTTTGATATATGCCTTAGACATTGATTCCAGGATTCTACTTCAATTTTGTACTCATGTAGAGTGGACAGAATTGGAAAGAATATGGTCACAATATGCTGACTGATCTTGATTGAATACAGCTTGAATCTCATCTGTGTTACAATGAATTTAAAAAACAAGACCATAAAAGCAAGCTCAAGAGCGCTATCAAAAAATGCCTCACATGTGTTGATTTGTTATATTACATTTGGGCTGTTAGTTATGCTAGTGGAAGATATTTCAGATATTGCGCTTTGATGAATTTGCTTGTAATGATCAGCTTTCTGCAATGTTTTAGTTATTCTCTTTATGCTATGTTCTACTGTCACCACCAGGCCAGACTGGAAATAAAATTAAACGGAGAAAAAATAATAAGCCTATTGTGTTTAAAAGGTACAGATAAATGGTAGAAGGTGGCTGCTTAGCAGAAACATTGTCGTCTCTACATAAACTCCAAGCACTGATTATGAATCCTTCATTTTACCAATCAGATATTAATACATGATCTTATAAAATTCATGACAGACATCCCAAGGAAGAAAATATGGGTTCTTTTCCTGAAAATAGCCTAATTGCTCAGATTCTAATCAGTGCTTAAATTCTTCCCTTCTTTCACATCAACATAGATAAATCAGGCTTGTGTTGCCTTTTAAAAGCATTAAAAAATTACTGGAATGTAAATTTGTCAATGGTTTTCAGGCACGATAACTAATTGGAAAAACTTCTGGATGAAAGAACTGTCTTCCAGAGTAGATGAGGTTACAAGCAAAGGGCCTGAGACCAAAATGGTGTGTTGTAGTAACAAAGCATAGGTGTTGATTGTTTCTTCCTGTAGAAAAATTAGTGGTCCTCAGTCCATTACAATATGTAGGCAGGAAAACAAATGAGACCTTTGGTCTGCATTACAATCAAGTAGTGGCCCAACTTGACCAGTTGACCCTGGCACCAAATCCCTTAGCTCAGCATGTACATGCCAGAATGTACCCTGCTGTCCATTCTAATGCTGCCTCCTACTCAAGTTAGATGAAACCCGTACCATTTCGGTAGTTACCCAGGTCAACAAGGACCATGCTATGTATTGGAGTTCCTAGATATCTGCTGAAAAATGGGCTACAAGACTCAGGATTATTGGCTGAGAAACCAGGGCCAGCAGCCGCAGGACTACTAGAAGGAAAGATGTTTACTTTTTGCAAATATACATTGATTTGAAATAAAGAAATAATGATTTGTTATTGCAGATCATGTCCAACAAGAAGAGGATATTTGAAATAAATGCACCAGTTCTGGAAATACCAATCAGAAATACCAATAGTCATAGGTGCCTTGGGTATAATCCCAAAAACAACTGGAACACCACTTGAACACCATCGGCATTGACAAATTTACCATCAGTCAATTGCAAAAGGCATTTTGCATGTTACTCAGAACAGCTTACATCCTGAAACAATACCTCTAATACCACCAAACATCAACATCTGCCTATCCCAAGTTCTTGGGAAGGACTTGATAGATGGAGAAAAATGCCAAATCCAGTCTGAACATCTGTGTGATGTGCCACAATAAAATAATAAAAGTAATTGTGACTATTGTTCTTCAGTGATGGTCCCTTCCCTCCTTGTCTGACAACTATGATGGTCCCAACAATTATCAACAACCTTTAAGGATGGGATATTATTCTATGGATTGTTCCTATACATGATTTATAATTGGCTTTTTGACCAGAGTTACTGAAAAAAGGTGATCCTTTTCTGAAACCAGACAGACCAATTAACTAATTTTCTGTCAAAGTTGAAAACTGATGAACCATCCAAAGGTTGGAGCCAAATGAGATTGGCAATTGTATCAAGATAATAAAAAAACCCATCCAAGACACTGCATAACAATATTATAAAACAAACAAACATATAACTGGCTGCCTTAATATTCTGGCCCTAACACGAGGGGGGAAAGCCAGGTTTTAACAGTTTCCAGAAGGCCAAGAACACGGGGGGTAGGGGACAGGGACTGACAGTGTTTCATGGGACAGACAGTGTGACAAAGAAGGTATACCTCCTTGAAAAAGGTGGCACTGTTTGAGAGGAGGCACCTGGAGCATGTCCAGCTCTTGTATCTGGTAGAACAGGTGGAAATCCTGGGAATTAGACAGTCCCACACCATGTAGAGTTTTAACCAATGCCTTGAATTGTACCTGGAAGCCTACTGGAAGCCAGCGCAGCTCACACAGTAGTAATGTTGCATGGTGACTTTTGGTGTCCCCAAAACTGTATGCTCCACTACATTCTGCACCAGTTGAAGTACCTGAGTGTGCTTCAAAGGCAGGCCCACATACTGAGTGCATTGGAATAATCCAATCAGGAAATGACTAAAGTATGAGTGACTGCAAGCAGAACATCCCAGTCCAGGATGCAAGTGGCACATAAGACAAATCCACAAAAGAGTCTCCTGACCATGGCTGACATCTGTTCTTCAAGTGGGCAATTGTACATCAATTTTGTCTGGGGTTTGTATTGCCCCATCAAGAATTAACAATGATAGGTCACCAAACCAGTTGATTCAGAAATCCATAATCCACCCACCCCAGTCTTGTCAGGATTAAGCTGCAACCCTTACTCCACATAAAAACTGTATCTATATTTTGGAGTATCTGGCCATTTTGATTAAGCTTGCCCTGCTAAGCTTCCTCTGTATGAGGTAGCAATCTAAGGGTTTTGTCACAGATAAGGGTTTGTCACAGAAACCCTAAGCACCCCTGCAATCATTAGACAGGATATGATCCAATGTCTTCCTCATAAGTCAGGATCTCAGATGGAAAAATCAGAATATTAAACAGGATTCAGATCTTTGAAGATGAGCTCCATGATTTCATCCTTTCTGCTATTCTTCAAATTTAGTCTTGTTCTGCAATGCATCTTTAGGTCCAAATAGATTTTGGCATCAAAATAATCCCATGGAACCTTCTACTGAACACAAATCAGCCTTGTATTCTTGAGGGGCAACCATAGATGGCAAATTCTTATAATCAAGGCCAATTTCTGAATGCACAGATGTTCTTCTGCTCACCATCTGTAACCAAGTTTATTTGGCATCTTCTCTGAATTTTCCTATAGAAATGGGAATGGGACGGTTTTATATACTAAACTGCCAGGAAGAAAATTGGCCTGAGCAGCTATAAGTCAGTTTATTCTATTACTCATATATCATAATTTCAAGCCTTATATTGCTACCATTCACATCACTTTCTCCAGGCAGCATAATGATTCCTGAAACTTGCCAAGGTTTCCTACGAACAAACTGCTAATCAAAGTTGCCAGGAAACTACTGACCTCACCATTGCTGCAGGAGACTTCATCTAGCTTTCTATCAGATTTCCTCCTGGTACACGATTGTCTAAAAAAACCTGGATGCCATGCATCTAAGACTTTTCCCAGTACATGAACTATTCATGGACTTTATTGTAGCTCTGTTGTATCACTCTGTGGTAGCTTCCAATTGTATTAGAGATAAACCTGATTTTCTTCCATTTCTTCCTGTCCTAAGATGCCCCCATATTTCTTACCACACTACCAGCAGCACTGTCCATGTTGATGTGGAAAAAGAATACTTTGAGATGGAGCATATTTGGATATTTGGCACAGAAGAGGCAGACCAGAATGTTTATTTCACTGAAGAGTTCAACAGACCCAGACAGATCCTGGAAAATAGGAGTTGGTGTCCACACACTCCTTTAACAGTTCTATATGCTCAGTACCCAACCAAATCCAAGCCTCTGACTGGTTTGCATGCAACTTTAGCACCTATGGATTCTTCAGATACTGAGAGGAAAAGTGCTGATATCAGAGGAGGATTGTTGGACAACTACCAAAGGCTTCCCAACTGAAGTCAGAATTGAAACTTCTGGATAGAGGAGGAGTAATTAATAGGGATGGGGTCAGTGGTGGGATTCAAACCCTCTCACCTGGAGGGATATTTTTAGACTAGAAGAGCTACTAATACATCTTAGTAAGAAGGATGCTGAGACAGGAAGAAAAATAGGCCCCAAGTTGCAAGGGTCCACAAAAGTTTGGGGCCTTCAAAAGTGTAAAATCCCCAAAGATTTGAAAATCTGAAGTCCAGAGTCAAATTTGTATGTTCTAAAATTAAATATATCCAAGATATTACTACTTTACTATGTGTGTATTTATTGCCACTAATTCTCTGACTTATTGAAGTATATAACTACAGGGAATCCCTTTAAAACCTTAATACCTGATTACCTCAACAAGGGTTTACGAGGATCTTAATGAAGTCCTGCAACAACCAGCAGGAGAAACAAAAACTGAGAGGACATGAAATGAAGATTATTCGATGCTGCTATGACAATAAAAATAATCAAGTTTATTTAATGCTTATATCTCTTCCATTAGTCAAAAAGATCTTAACATTTTGGTGGTCCTGGTAGAAATCTGTCCATGACACTTCCTACAGGTTTTATGGCAGCATTTGTTTAATTAAAACTACAAAGAAACCCAAAACCTTAACCAAAAAGTTGGATATCTGAACATCTGAGGAATATACTGTACAGTATGTGCAGGCACGTGTATAAGAATGTAAAATGTAAATAAAGCAGTTCTTTCCCTTTGAGAAGCAATGCATATTCTGTTTTTCCCTGCTGAAATCATAATTATGGTTTCCATTTTGTGTTGCTTAAATACTAAACTTACATAAATGATTTAACATCAAATTCAGTTTAATTTTCATTGTATCTCAATATGGTAAAGCATGAACCTTGTCCATTCTTAAAGACTCATAGGCAAAGTTACATTTTATCCTTCTTTGTAAAAATTAACAGAAAGTTGATGGTCAACTAGAAATTGCCCAGTAAATTCTCCATTCCATACTTTAAAAGATTTCTTTCTCTATAATTCAAAAATGGATAGAATATAATAGATGTTTACTTTAATTAACATTGAATTTATGTTTCCCATTTATTCATAGCTAGATAAATATACAGATAGTGCATAGGCACAGCCAGATGTACTATTATCCTTCTCATCTTTCCCATTACCTATTCCTTTCGCATGTTATGACTATCATTTTGTTGTTTGTACCTTATGATTTGTGGTAATTGTTTTTATTTAGCATCTTATGACTATCATTCAGTGTTGCATCTTATGATTCATGATGATTGTATTATGATTATGATCATGATTTATCACTTGTTTATTGTATGTACACTGAGAGCTTATGCATCAGAGACAAATT
>AZIM01001589.1:150325-165183 GCA_000516915.1 Ophiophagus hannah
CACATGATCAAAATTCAGATCCTTGGCAACCGGTTCGTATTTATGATGGTTGCGGTGTCACAAAGTCATGGGATCACTTTGTGCAACCTTCTGACAGTAGACAAGCAAAGTCAATGGGGGAAGCCAGACACAACGGTGTTACTAACTTAACACCTGCAGTGATTCACTTAGCAACTGCAACAAGAAAGGTCATAAAGTGGACCAAATTTCACTTAACTGTCTTACTTCACAACTAAAATTTTGGGGTCAATTGTGGTCATCAGTTGAGGACTACCTGCATTTGTCTCTTATTAGAACAAAAATTATCATCATGAAGGGAGGGCCGTGACATCTTTGATTTTTTTTCAATTGCTTAGAAAAGGGTGAGAATTAATATTGAAATGAACAGCTTTCAGCAACAAAGTTCAGCAGGGAAGGGCATACACTACTGAAAACATGTTGTCCCTACAACCCTGTGTAGAAGTTTGGAATATATTTAAGGCAAGTTAAATATTAATAATTAGCCTAAAATATGTTGCCTGCACTGGATGTTTCCATAAGCCATTGAATAAGGAACATTTCTAATACAGACGTATTCATGTTCACCCGCAACATTTTACCTCGGATACATTAACAGCAGCCATCTTAAGCATGCCTACTCAGAAGTAAGAGCCTTATTTTCCCCTCAACTTCCAGATTAGTGTGTAGAGCAAGCCTAAACTACTCCAAACATCTCTCCTCTGGTGTATCAAGTCAATTTTGTCCCCTACTGATGTCTTGGGTGTTGGCTGTGTGAAATTTCCTCCAACAGACCAGGCAACAGACCTCACTTACCTAGTCAGTCTGAAAGGCAAAAGTTGCTTCAGGTGAAGTTTTCTGCATATTTAATTCGGCATGGAGGAGGAGGAGGGATGAAAGGCAAGGGGGGGGGAAGAGAAAATCCCTACCCCTTTCCCCAGTGTATCCCTCAACAGTATGCTTAAAGCCCTCAATGGCAGGTAAATGTAATTCACGTCCAGGTATGCTCAACCACCCTGCCTTGCACCCGAGGTGAGGGGGGTTATACTCTTGCCATTTTCTCTGGGATCAGAAGAGCCGGGACAGAAAGAGACGCCGGGTTCATTCCCCGGGAGTGACGGGCAAAGAGAGCTCCCCAATCCCGCTCCGGTCAAGGTGGGCGAGGAAAGCAGGTGGAGCGGAGGGGAGGACGATGACCAAAGGGGAGCCAGTGAGACGGAGATTTAGAGGAGAAGCGCGCTTGGCAGCCCAGAGCCGGGTTGGCTGTGTCTCTTGTCTCGCCTCCGCCTGGGACCGCCGGNTGTCTCGCCTCCGCCTGGGACCGCCGAGGAAGGAGCCGCCGGCTGCTCGCGTGCGTCAGCTGAGGTTTCCCTCGCTCCGGTTTGAACTACCCGCCTTTCCTAACTGTAGTAGCTCCCTCCGCCCCGCTAGCTCCCAAGGAGGGAGGCTAGATAACCCTCAGGCGCACGAGCGTCGCTGTTCGGCGAAAGGGAAGAGGAAGAGCGGGCGCGTCGCTGCAGAGCGGCTGGGCAAAGCTAGGCAGCTGCTGCGGGGGGACTTTTTGCGAAGGGCAGTTAAACCAGCAGGAAGGCTGGTTTCCGTGTGTGTGTAGTTGTTTTTTTACACTGTGTATAAAAATCTGTTTATGTTTAGTACTGAAGCGGAGTGCCTGCTCCTCGCCATCGCAATTCACACTGAAGTCCATTGGAATCCTCATTCACTCTGTATGGGAAAGGTCTCGTTTCACAATGTTCCAAAAGAATTCGCAATGTGTTAAATTGATAAGAGAATGAAAGGTCTTGTCACACGGCTTTTATTTAAGACACTTAAGACGAGCCCCATGCGGTCCCCCTTCTCCCAGTTTAGAGCTGGGAATGAATACTTATATTGATTAATTGTACAAACTGGTTGTAAAAATAGTTATGCGCAACACATGCTTAACTGTAGCCCTTTGACTCATGGTGTATTCACCCACTTTTCTGAATGTCAATGACATATTGAACCAGAAATGAACAAAGATATGTTTGCTAACCTGCTAGGCTAAAAGGTAGTTAGCTGAAGTTCAATAAGTCATGTGAAAACACCCCTAAGAACACCTTCCTCTATGAATAGAATGCTTATTACTCTGAATGTAGGTGGATTTAGGCATTATAAAGGCCAGGACTAGAAATATTTACTAAACATGTTTGTGGCATTCTTCAGAGCTTGTACAGCTTTAGGAAGGACTATATATTAATCTGGAAAAAAAAAGAATTTTCCTTATAACAATGGAAGCACAACTTCCACCTTACATAATTTGTTTGGTTTGGGTTAAATAATGTGAACCTAGTCATTATGGCTTGTAAACTGTGGCCAGCTATTTTTTTTAATAAACTTTGGTTAAACAAAGAGTTTTTAATATGTTAATTTAATCACAGTATTTTCAAATATGGTCATTCAAACTTAAGAGTTTGTCCCATTGAGTTCAATGAATGTACTCGCAGTCCAGTGCTGTGACTTGATGAGACTTGTCCATATTACTAGATTTTTTATTTAGCAGTGAGGAAAAGCATTTTGCAGATCTTCAGATCCTTTCTTTTGAAACCAACATGTAGCTATAATAAATACTATTCAGATATAGGTGTTGGTATTAGAAGCTGTTGTAAATATATTCTGAATCTTCCAGTTCCCTAAAGTCCTTTCAGGACCTTTTTAAACATTTTGTTTTCATTGTATATTGGAAAAAAAAATCTCTCCCCGCCCTCGTTTGCTAAACCAAACATTCATAAAACGTTATATAATTACATCAAGAATAACTCAATTTATGTAGCTGATATCCCCTACATCATAGCTCTAGATCGCTTTCTCGCGAAGGCGACGTAATTTTAATTACGTCATCAACATGCGCCACAGAGTCGTGCGTGTGAGATACGTCCTATAAGGGGAAGAGGCCGTCATAATAGGTTTATTTTGAAGAAACCGCTTCGTTTGAACAGTTCTACTCCGATTGTATTTTGTCCTTTCCCGATATTTTTCCTCAATTCACATTTCCTTTTGACGCTCGGAGTAAAACCTCATAGATCAAGCCACGACCGGTAAGTCATGGGATGGACTAATTTGCATTTGCGTTGTTTCCAACACAATATCTTAACGAGCTCTTTTGTATCATTTTCTTTTTAATTTTGCTCAACTGAAATTGATTTGTGAAAGGAAAATTATGTAACCTCAACGTTCTGGCTTTCTTTTACAACAGAATATGGAAACTGAAGAAGATGCTCCCCCTCCAAAGCAGCAACCTATGATATACATCTGCGGAGGTTAATGCCATAGCACACGGAATAAAGTTGTTAAAAGGGACAGGGTTTGGAGAGAGGTTGTTAACAAGACTTTCTTGTTAAAAGTGTTATAATGTTTTTCCCTATTGATTTGAGTCCTATTTTTTTTAAAGCATGAACCTTAAGAGTACTATAGATTTAAATAGAATGTGTGTTAGTTAAAAATCACTAGTTAATTTTCTGGACTTTCCATGATAGTGCCGTTTTTCTGCATTCTGAAGGAGGAGGAAAGAAGCTAGACATAGCTACTATGGGTTTGCCTCCTCCCTGTAATTATACTGCGAAAAAGAATATGAGATGCCATTCATAATCTAGTATAACTTATTTTACTGGGGAGAGAAGTTCTTTATATTTTTATATATATATATGTATGTATATGTATGTAAATGTATATATATATACACACATACATATATACATACACACACACACACACACATATATATATTCATTCACTGAAGAGTAGTCAGAAAGTTCATTAGCAAATTTTACTTGTTACTAATAAAATCTGTGTTTTGTATGTCTTAATGCTTAGTTTCATTTCATTTTTCATTTTGTTTCTTATTTTATCTTATTGTCATTATTTTCAGATTGCCACAAAGAAAATGAGATAAAAGCAAGAGATCCTATCAGATGCAGAGAATGTGGTTACAGAATAATGTATAAGAAAAGAACAAAAAGATGTATCCTTATACTTGAGCGTCTTAATTTGTATTTTTTATCTCTTCTAGTATCTAATTCTATGATGTCATTTTATGCTTACATAGTGATTTGCCAATGAGTCTCTGTTTTATTTCATACAGGTAGTCTTCAATTTACGACCACAATTGAGCCCAAAATTTCGGTTACTAAAAGTTGTTAAGTGAATTTTGTCCCATTTTTTGACCTTTCTTGCTAAGTTAGTAACACAATTGTTAAGTGAATCTGGCTTCCCCCTTGACTTTGCTTCACAGAAATTTACAAAAGATGATAACATGACCCTGGGACACTGCACCCATCATAAATATAAGTCTGTTGCCAAGCATCTAAATTTTGATTATGGGTTGCTGCAGTAGTCATGAATGTAAAAAACAATCATAAATCACTTTTTTCAGTGCTACTGTAACTTTGAACAGTCACTAAACTGCTGTAAGTCAAGGATTACCTGTATATTACTTAGATGAAGGATACTGTAAAATTGGGATAGTATTAAAAGCTTCTTAAGATCTATAAAATAGAATCCCACAGTTTACTATTACAGTATTGGACATGCAAATATTGGATCTGGCTTGTCACAGCTTAAAAGTATATAGCAATACATTGTAAGGTATTTTCTCAAGTGACATTGTGTGACTAGTGAAAGCCTCTGTCACACTTAATTGTGCCAACATTTGCTATCCCAATTTAATGTTTCCTTTCATAACATTTTAAAATCAATTTATCTTTAGGCTTCCAGCCACCTAAGAGAGTAGTACATTCAAAACAGTCTGGGTAAGGAGTTTTTACATGCAGCACACCCATTTTTCCTCATTACAGTGCCTGAAAATTCTAACAGATGTTGACCTGGGCTTTTATTCATAATAATTGTAGATAGCACAGTTGTGAGATTCTGGTAGAAAAGAGAAACAACAGATTAAAACAACTTAATAGATGCATACACAATGGATCTCTACAATTGCTTTGTTCAAAAATACAATGGAATAAAAATATTTTAACTATTTTGCAGAATGGAAGGAAGGAGGTTTCTACATATACCTCCAGGGGAATTGGATTCCACAGCATTGGGCCACTGTCTCATCCAACTTCATTCCACTTCTCATGGAATGGAAACTTTCAGAAAGCCTTTTGAGTTAGGCTGCATGGGCAGAATCAGGTTTAATAGTTTTTAGATCTGATTTTCTTTGATTATTTACCAGTTTTATCTGTCAGTGAAAAAGAGCAATAGGAAGGATTATAAGTAAAATAGAATGCATGGGTAGGCCTCCAGTTAGGAATAAATTTGTGAACTATGAGAAAATATACATGTGACAGAAGGTCAGCTCTTATTTATATATTGCAAATTATAAAATTATTTGTCTAATTTTTATTATAGTTGCCATTTTTCATACATTCCAATCAATCATTTCTTTAACTGTATCATAGTGGTTGTATTTGATGCCCGATGAAGAGAACCGAAGATGCAACTAATTGATCTGAATTCATGTCCATTTTGTGATTTTATTTAAGCAAATACTCCGATTTTGGTTCTTGCAATAAAATTTTATTCAAGCATTTTGTTGACTCTGTTTATAGAAGCAAAATTTGATTGGAATTAAACCTACATGTTAGTGGGTAATTGTATTATCTAATGTAAATTGTACTATCTAAAATTACCAAATTGTGTTGGTTTGGAATGAAATAGGGAAGGTTTGGAGGAATGAAGTAGTTCAGGCTTGGATCGTAAAACAGTCTTCCAGTTTTAAGCATTAAACTCACTAATTGATGCCCAATCATTTACTTTTATTTATCTCACTGACCAGATACAAATATAACAATATATGCCCAAAACTTAGTCCCCGCCCCCCAGTGTTCCAGTGTTGGGGAAACAATTATGCAAAGTACAGAAAAAGTAATATATTAGTTTAATATGTGTACAAGCCCTTTCTTTGATTTCTTGGAAAATGAAGGCTAAAATGACAGAAGGATTTTAAAAGTGAGAACCCCTTCAGACATTTGGCTTGATTTTTATTTTTTAATAAAAATAACATTTTCCTCCCTTATTTGTAACTTTATTGAAGCTTTAAATATTTACATTAGTTTCAGATGGACAATCAGTCTTACTTTTCTAAGTGAAGATGACACAGAGCATACCTGTTGAAAGAAATTGGGTCTGATATATCATACTTTTCCAATAAGCAGATGGAAGAATTCTAAATCTAATTTTTCATCTGCTTTGCATTACCTTTATATGAAACCTGGTTATATTTCTTGGATCTACTAAGGACAACAAGGTTGTGCAAGCTATGTTTTGTTCTGCTGAACATAATTTGCTGGTGAGCTATTTTTTTTTCTTCTGTTCCTTCGCTAAGCTGCTTTGCGTGAAAGGAGAAACGGAAAAGAGTATGTAAGCTCAGTAAAATATTCAATCGATTCCTTCTGTATGAGAAATGCCCTCCCAGTGGTTTTAAATGTGGGGGTGGGAGCGGTTTCTTTCCCACGCGGCGTCTCTCCCAGCGTCGCCATAGTGACCGTACAATGACGCCACTCCCCCCTCGACCTAAGGAGGGTTTCCTGGCTGAGGTTTCCACGCATGCTCCTCAGGTACTGAATCTCACGTCAAGGGGGAAAATCTGTGGCAGTCGAGTTGACTAACCGGCGGCGCTTCTGCCAGGTGCGAGCGTTAATTGGCTACTGACGGCAGGTGGACGCTCATCTCGCAGCATCCCTTGTGGGACGGGACAGTTGGGAAGCCGTGGAGTGGGGGAAGGTGCTCGGCTTTCATTGAAACAGGTAACCGTCCATGGTGCGAGAAAGGAAAAGGGGTGGGATGCAGAGGAGTTGGGGAGAACGAGAAAGATTCGCGGGGGGGGGGGAGAATATCAATGGGAACAATTAGAGGATAGCCGCGGAGAGGGGCTTCCCGTGAGCGCCTTAAACACGGGTTTCGTTTGGGAAGCAGCAGGGAAAGGTGGGGGAAAGGCTGAGGGGCAACACCAGTCCATTCATTTCCATCTACCTTTTCTTCAGTGTCTTGGATCCTAGATGTAAGTTGAAACAACTCCCAGCATCTCTTGATATTGTTGGGAGTGGTAATTGAGGGGGAGGGGAGCAAAGAGGCTTCATTTTGCTTTCGCTTAAAGTACCCTACAGCAGTGTTTTTCAAACTCAGCACCTTTGAGATGGGTGGACTTCAACTCCCAGAATTCTCCAGCCAGCATAATTCAATACAATGCTAGCTGGGGATTTCTGGGAGTTGAAGTTCACCCATCTCAAAGTTGCCCAGTTTGAAAAGATACAGCTCTAGACAGATTCCTACCGGTACCTATTTTAGTCTGGATCTCACAGGAGAAGATTGGTGCTCCTGTTATGCATAGGGTACCAAATCAGTTTATTTTCTGAATTCACTCTCAAGTGTAGGAATTCCTTTGACGAAGGAGCTTAGTGCAGCTTTGACAAGTTAGATCAGCATTTCTTAATCTTTTGTTTACTCAGAACTTTCCCACTTTAAAAATGATGAAGGGCCTCCAACAAACTTTTGCTTATATGGGTTATATTATCAATATCATATTAAAATAGGCATCATTTGATAGAATTTTAATATAGTAGTTAAATCCTATGATTTAAATTCTGCCAAATAATTCAGTTTCACAGTTTTGATGAACCGCTAAGTATCTTTGATCCACATTTTATGAAATAGTGGATTAGGTTCCTGTGGATTAGGATATACTGTGCAAAATCCTAGGAAGCCATATTTTTCTGTTTAGTACATAGCAACAGTTGCTATCATTTGAAAAAAGGCTGCCGTATCATATTTGAACAATAGAGGGCATTTACAAGAACTGCCTTCTTAACTAAAATTGTGCTTTGCTGCTGTTCTTTATACATTTCTCCTGTTTTCTTTGTGTGTCTTTAGAGTTCAGTCACAAAAAAATAAAATTGAGTAAATTATTGTATAGAAGAATGCATTCCAGCAAGATCCAGTTAATTCTTTATTGCATCATTTGTAACGAAACAATTTAACTGCTTTCCGAGTGAAGGGTATATCTTGTGCCAGTACATATCTGTACTTCTGTCATAATGTAGTTCTGAAGAAAACCAAAAATAATTTCCAAGATAGCCATTTATGAAATTTAAAATTTTTGTAGCAGAAAATACTTATTTACAGAGGAATAGGCATGTTTGCCTGATATGGCAAAAACTACTGTAACATGATGTTTTGTTATAAACTATATAGAACTATATACAAAGATGTATTCTAGGAATTAGTACTCCTTTGATTTAAATCAGCTGCATAGGCGAAGAAAAAAGACTTCTCACTATACTATTTACTCAATGCAATTAAAATTAGAAACATGTACACTTATGATGATACATTAAATATAATGTATTTGCTATATAAGAATTCCACACACACTTTTTGCCTCTTCATTTCTTTAAATAATAAAGGCCTAAAACATATAGGCAATTTATTTCTTATGCACCATTAAACCTGAGTAATTATCTTATGGGTAAAAAAATTTCTGCAAATATTTTTTCTTTGGGCAAAGGGAAAAGTTTTTTTCTTCGGGCAAAGGGAAAAGCATGAATAACTTACATTCAGTCAAAGACAAATTTCCAAAGAGCAACTGGATCTTTTTACACTCTACTTTTTGCAGAATAATAACATTAAAATAAGCTATATAGCTCCTAAAATTCAACATGCTGCTCATTTTAATAGTTATTCTACTTATCTGTAAATAGCAAAAATGAATTTATAAGGCCAGTTTTCATTTTCAGTTTTTTCTTTGCTAAGATCTTTTGGGCTTAGCTTAAGGCAGAATAGTATTAAAATAATTGTTTGATAAAATTATTAAATATCTCTCATTATATAAGTTGAAATCTGTACAGCATGTATAATAGAATCTCAAAAAGGTGTGCTGTTGCCAATAGAATAGATTTCTTTTCTGACTATTCATAAATCTACTCAAAAAGATTTAGTGACCCTTCGGATCAGATTTAGGAGATTCAGGAAAAAGAACCCTGTAATATCAGCAATAATCTAATTGTCTATTTTTGAATAAAATCCAACATGGTATGTTTAACTCTATCTTCAATATAGATTTTTTAAATATATATTAACTTAATAGAGAACAGTATATCCTGATTTAATTCTGGCTTATTTGAAATACTGAGGCAAGTTGGTGGCAAATAGTCTATCATTCTACATGGTTTTGGATTGTTATTATTATCTGGGGGGGGGGTGTTAATTCCTTCTATTAAGTGCTGAGCATAAATTAATATAGCTCTAGTCCCAGCAATGGTTCCATGTGAGTGACTTCAAATAAAGCCATGTATAAAAGAAGTCCATGAGGAAAATCTGAAAATATTTTGTCTTGTGTCTGTATTCTCTTTTCCTGGTCATTATTTTATTTACATTTTATTTTAATTAAAAATAAATGAGAAACATACTGTGAAGCAAAATAACTTGAAATCAGCATTTCTCTTTATTACAGTATCATTAAGAGCCACATAGGCTTCCTTGAAAATATCTGAATCAAATTTGCAGTTTTGCTTGGCAGTGTGCCCAGAACAAAAGCTGGGAATAACTTGGAGTAGTAGAAAATGTTTAGAGTGGATTATGCAGCAGTCTCACCTGTTTTCCCTCACTGGTAAATGGTTATTTATGATTAATCTCATCTATATAGCAGCATTTTTGTGAGACCATCAAGAACATGGTCTCAAATTTAGATGAAAGTACTAATGTCAAGGGTGTTGTGAGTTGATCCAGATCCAAATTAAGGTTGAGACTGACATCTTTCTTCTATACTTGAAAATAGTTTTTAAAAAAACTAACCAGGTTTATAGTATTTTATTTTATAACTTGGGCAATTTCATAAATAATTTTGAGAAAATATATTGGAAATAATTAAATTCTACCTCTGTAGCTATAAGTGCTGGTCAAATGTCATCCTGGTTGGGCCATGAAACGACAAAAACATATCAAATTCCTATTGACCATCTGGACTACAAATTCATTGAAAAATGCACTGATGTTAAGTATTTAGAAAAGATTCTCAAGATATTAAGGTAAGTATTTAAATGATATTTATTTTTTATTATAGTAAAAATAGATGAATAAAATGAACTGATGATCCTTATAATGAACACTTTACCTTTAAGAAGACCATCATTTATTTTTGCAGTTTATATAAAAACATATAACAATGTAACAATTTATAATTAAAATTGTATCTGCCATTAAAATGATAGATTTTTTAAAAAATTCTTCCTAAACTCATTTGTGGTAGTAAGAACATTTAGATTTCTACAAGTCTTATTTTTATGTAGTGTAGGTAGAAGCTCTGTCTGGTTAACTTAAAAAAGTAAAGGAAAATGAACTATAGCAAAAGTAATTGGCAATATGTATTATAATAAATCAAATAATAATTCACTCTAGATAGGTTTGTATGTGTTAAGAGTGGCGATGTTACAGAAACTTCCCAAATTGCGGGTTTGTATTCATGATTGGGAGGAAAGGATAAATACATCATGCTGTTATTGGTATTTATGCTTTAATTATTGGAATATGAATGTGTTCAGTTATCTAATATCCTATTTACCTTAAGGTCCGGTGAAGAGGGGTTTTTCCCTCAACTTATTTTATTTTGTGAAAACCGCATTGAGTCTTTGGCTCCAAATAGCAGACTTCTTCGAAAAGAAAAACCTGTAGCCAATGCATCTAATTTTACTACTGAAGAATGGAAAAAAATAAATGATGACTTGACGGTAATTCATAATTTCAATCTGTAATTTGAGAATTTTCATTTAGGGTTTCATCTACTCCCCTGTTCAATCCCCACCCCAACACCTTGTTCTCCTCAGAGGGCCACCTTCAGCAGACTAAATTCATCCCCTTAATGAATTACAAAACTTTTAATAACTCTTGATGTCAAATTTTAAGATTATTGGTCAAACAAAGCACTTTGTCTGAGATCCTGCTTCTTATGAGATATAGGTATATTACATTGCAAATTCTATATTAGCCGGGGGTTATTAGAATTGTAGTCTAGAATAGTTAAAAAGTGTATAGAGAATATCATCTATATATAGGCACGCACACAAGCTCTGGATTGACTTGGTTTATGTTCTTATTTTCTCTCTTGCTGAAATTGCAATAAAAATATTAGTAAATCATTAATGCATCTATAAAAATGTATTGTAACCTAGAATTTTTAGGCTGCAGATCTTAAATATAGCAAGTCAAAGTTATCTGTTTGTTTTAGAGCTGGATTACAGAAATGAAAGAAGATGAGTATAAAACGCGATATGCTACAACTGAAGTTTTCAAGGAAAATGTGGAAAATTTACCACCAATTCGTAGTTCAGAGAACCATCTTTCCCTAAGTCAGGTTATGCAATATCCATATGTGAATTTTATACTGTATGGGGCAAAGGGGAGACAGAGTAAAAGTGTCATTTGTCATTAGAATATGTGATATACTTCTAATTTTTTAAAAAATAAGCTCTTAAATTGCATGTCTAAATTTGATACATGTGTATTAAGTTGTAGTGTTAAAATAAATTCATTGATTTCCCAGAATTGTATCTTGAAACAATTGTTGAACATACTTGCTTATTTATGGTATTTATATTTTGCCTTTTCTTTACAAGCTCATGGCAAGATGCATGGCACTGGATCCCTCCCATTTTTTTCTTAACCACTAAAAGATAACAACTAAGTTATTCAGTAAGATTTCCAAGGGAGTATGAACTTGAATCAGTATCTACCCTGTGTTCAACCAGTACACTAAACACTGAAGAAACTTAATTTGGATCAAGAATTATTGACAGATGTAAGCTAGCATAACCATGTAGTAGGAGAGTTGACCTCAAGTTGAGTGTATGTGTTGAACAATAGTAAAAAAAAAAATTATTTTTATAATATCTGACTGTTACAGAATAAAGCTGTAAAAACAGAGAAAAAGAAGAAAAATATACCAAGAGACTACAAAGAATGGGATAAGTATGTTGGATACCTTCTACTCATTATTTGGTATGGAGAGATGCTTTTATTCATCTGAATATAACTGTAAACAAAATGTCCTTAAGGCCCAGATTCAATCCCTGATGTTGCTGGTATAAGAGTTTCTAATATCTGCATTGGGAAAAACAGCTGCCTAGGATTGTGAGGGAACATTGCTTTAATTGATTGGCAACATGGGTTGTGATAGATCACTGGCTTTCAAATAAAGGATGTTGTTTTGCACTTAAATCATATTGTAATGAAAACTTATTGTAATAGAAACATACACTAAATCATTTTGAATTTAAGGTTTGATGTTGAAAAAGAATGTTCTAAAATTGAGGACCAGGAAGATGATTATTCTAAAACCAGCATTAACAATAACATAAAATTACCAAAAGCAGAGATAGACACAACAGGTAAGTAATCTCTAAGGAATGTATAATTTGTTGTTAAAGTATACAAGGTCTAATACTGTAAGAGCAGTACTTGTTTCAGAAAAAATGGCTCTAAAACCTGGTGATATTTTTTAAACTACTAGTATAAGCTAGGTATTTTGAAAATGAAATTTTAAAAATTATCCTTGCCGTGTAGCAAATTATATAGATTTTAAAAAATGGTTACAAAGATCATCAAATCTTGACATTTCAGTCCAGGCAAACCTTCTTATGTACTGAATGAGCTCATAGGCTTCTAATCTGCAGTTGTTCATTGGTTAACACTGTTGTCTAACGTCTTAGGCACAAGTATGCTACTTGAGAGCTTTTTAACTAGAGATCTGAGAATTAAACCTATGATTCCCCTCCCCCCCATGCAAAATCTATATCAAAATCTACATAAAATCTATAGGGTTATTGAAATGTAGGATTACTCCTTGCCAATTCAGTGTACTTTTTATAAGATGCCCATAGCTATGAAAGTTAAATACTTTTATATATGTATTTTTACCTGCAAATGTTATTCCTTTCATTTATAATAAGAATTATTGTAGGGATGACTACAAAAGAAAAGGCATTTGCTGCTCATCGTGAAAAAGAAAAAGGTAATGAAGCATTTGTCACAGGTGACTATAAAGAAGCAATTGCCTACTACAGCCGGTAAGTTACTACTCTTTAAATTTTCTTTCTTATTTATTAAAATAATTTTACTTGGTCTTTGAACCTTAAAGTAGGAACCTTAATTTGCTTTAAAAATAATCAGTTTCACAGATATGTTCCATAATGGATACCTATCAAATTAGTATTCTGAAACTCTGTAAAAGTTTTAGGACTGAGAAAAGGCTACAGACATCACAATGTATAGAATCACTGTAAAGATTAAGGGGAGATTTGGGAATTGTTTCAATAAAGGGCAGTATTTTTTTTCCTAAGTGCCAAGTGCAAAAATAGGCAGCAACAGCTTTCTTCTCCAACTTGAAGTTTGACACAACAATGGAAAACCCCTGTGCAATATCTTGTATGCTGAAGCTTAGTCAAATGATATATAATGATCGCTTTCATTTCCCAATTCAATGTTGGAGATGTCACTATCACAAGAGAACAACCTCAATTACACACACACTTGCCGAACATGTTCTTTCCTTTTGAAGAAGCAACATGATGAAAGAAGTAGTAAGCAAACTTAATTTATTTTGCTTATTATTTTAATGTTGCTTCTCCAAAAGGAAAGAGCATAAGATAGGAGATAAAAGAAAACGGAATTAAACTAGGTCTGGTTTATACCATTCTGAATATTTATTTTGACAAAGCGAGTCAGTAGAACAGCACATTGATGCGCTTTTCATAATTTAGTTTTTGTTTTATGGTAAGATATTACATTAATGTTTATATTATAACAAAAAAATTCCATTGAAAACTAATTTTTTTCAAGCTCGTATATCAAGAAGCATAGGAATGCTGATTTTGCTATTAAAAAGTCATTTCTATCTTCAGATTTTTATGTGCCCTTTTCAATTTGTTTTCTCCTATTAATTGATCAGAGTTGATTGCATCCATTCTGATTGTGTCATTAATTTCTTTCCTATTATATCTTGCCCTTGAATTGCTATGCATAGCAATATGCCTAAACCTTTCTTTTGTATTTCTAAACTATATCAAAATGCAATAACAGTTCCTTTCAACTCACCTAATTCTTTTTTCTGCAGTAATTCAAATAAGTATTTGTAAACTCTAAATAATGTTGCTTACATCAATTAAAATGCATTTTGGCCATAACATCTAACACAACAGTGAATTACCAAGCATTAAATTGCTAATAACTATTTATTGAAGTGCCTGGATTGATTGATATATTTTGCCTTTTGAAGAAGCATATCTGCATTCCCTACTGTGGCTGCATACAATAACAGAGCTCAGACAGAAATCAAACTCCAGAACTGGCAAAACGCGCTTCAAGATTGTGAGGCTGTATTAAAAATGGAACCAGAAAATATAAAAGGTAGAATTTAATATATTTCTGAACACATTAAGTGCTGAAACAAATGCCTTATAATTATGGAAATAAGGCTAGTATATATGTGGCAATTTTAAACAAAGTGTGAACTGTTTTTGAATTGTCTCTCTTTGAGCCTATAGATTTAGAGAGGGTAAAGGCAGTCATACTGAATCTATCAGTAATTTTTCAAAAATGATGCATTTTTATCTAATTGTGCCAACAGTTGCTACGTGCCTGTCCTCAAATGATCCAAATTACCTTTCGAATTTCAGCCTAGAACATGCACAATCCTATAATCAAATAAAATACATTTAATACCAATAATTTAGTACACAAATGTGTAGAGTAGAAAACTTACATGCTAATTATTTATGAGAAATTGTTTAATATCTTTATCTTTATTGGGACTTATATGCCACCCTATCTCCTGAAGG
>AZIM01001590.1:12225-30682 GCA_000516915.1 Ophiophagus hannah
AGCAACACCAGAATGTTTCCTTCCTGCCTTACTTACAGGATTAGGCCAGTAATTTCTTCTAACAACTGGTTCTCTGAACTGCTTAGAATCTTAACAACCGGTTCTAGAGAACAGGTGCGAACTGGTAGAATCCCACCCCTGTATGATTGTCTTAACTATAGCAAATGGAACTCTACATACTATAACTTATTAGGTGTTAAAGTAGGGAATATGTAAGAGCTATGTGTGCATACAGAAGTAAGGATGACATGTTCAACAAAATTATAAAACAGAATGTGAAGAAAATTTGTATGAGTTATCCTTGAACTCTTTAATAGAAGATTTTAAAAGACAGTTAAAAGAATGCTTTCTATAGATGTCCCATACATTAACTAGTACACTCAGAATTTATGAATTTCTAGACCATACTGGAAACAGTGTCCTTAGTACAAATAAGGTTTCATGTCCATAGACTGTTATGTGAGTTTCTTATTGTGCTGTAGGGTAACATACTTCCCATTAATTACTCTCAGAGTTCCTGAAGTTCATCTTTGTCTCTTTTGTAGCTCACATTTTCTGTGGAAAAAAAACTGCCTCAAGCCTGTCAAATTTCCACTTTGAAGAACCTGTCCTTCTTGCATCTGGCCTCATATGTAGCAATAGCAGCAGCAAAACTACTGTATATTCCTGGCAGAATTTCTTTATTTTAGAATACTTTATTTTCCATTAGGTACTTGAGAGAACACCAATAATCTATAAATAGCTGATCAGAAATGTCATGATTTTATCTCCTGGATAATGTCAAGTTTATTTGATAGTTGCTTTATATTTCTGAGTTCTGCTACTTTAGTAATACATGTAATGTTTTTCTTATTCTACTTTCACATTACAAAGAATTTTTTAAAAATGGTGGGTTAAGAGCTGAGAAGTTTCTTCTTAAAAAGGTCAGTATATTAAGAGAGCTTGAAAGAACCTTGGGCTTTGGCATACTCATTTTCAAATCACTTCAGAGAATAGGTCTACTATGTAGCTACACTAAACAAGTACTCTAAAACTATGTTTCTTTGGAACTTCCAATGATGTTTGTTTTTTTTCCAGTCAAAAACGCATGGATACATTTAGTCAATGTTTATATCTCAAAGAAGTCCTTGAGAATTTCTTTCCTTGCAATTTATGTTTCCCACAGTATAGTTGTATTTTATTCTATTCCTTAAGTATGTCACTTCTTTTCACAAATAACTGCCTCTATTTATCTATAGACATATAGAAACCATACTTTTAATTACTTATAATATATCTTTTCTTCTTTTCAATATAGGATAAAAAGCTTTTCTATTAATAACAATTTGAATGAGCTGCCATCATAAAGAAAGAAGGGACTTCAGGCCCTGCATTAGGGGTGTCAAATGTTAGAAATAAAAAAGAAAGCACTCTTTGAAAGTAAGAAATCCACAGGACAAAACATTGTTTTTTGTGCACAATAAAACCTGTGTTAATTATTTCTGTACCAACCTTTATTATTTTTGTAAACAATTCAAGGTAGTGAACATATCTAACACTCTTCGCCTCCCCTTATTTTCCCCACAATAACAATCCTGTGAGGTGAGTTGGTCTGAGTTACAGAGACTTGTCCAAAAGTACCTAGCAGGCTTTCATGCCCAAGGCAGGACTAGAACTTAACCACCAGTCCAAACTGGCTATATACTGCCAAAATCATATGACTCCTGATAGCTTTAAGAGCATTATTAGGACAGATTCAGGATTGGTATTTTTCTTTTTTTAAATTTGATTACATTTAAGAACTTTAACTTACCAACGTTAAGCCTAGGAAACTTCAAAAAACTATGCTATCCCACCATACCTCTGTAGCATGGTATAACAACAAACTGATTTTCTGGGATACATGTCAGGTACTGACAGGGCTGGGGCATGGCAAAATGTTGCTGATAAATAGACTTTACTGAAATTGGTGAAACCGAGATATATGCTTATAACAGAAAGAAGCAGAAACAGAATGCATTTTATACTTTTATGGATTGTAAACAGTTTGAGAGGTTATGTTTTGCTTTTTATTTTGTCTTTATTTCCCTTAACTATCTTGTATTTTAAGTTATTCTGGATCCATTTGTTTTGTTCTAAACAACCAAGAGTGATTTACTTCAATTTGGTAACTTCAGTATGCAAATTTCATACCTGTTGCCCTAGTTCCCTTTTACTTGTTGAAAATGACATCAGTCAGAACTCTCTTAGAGCTTCCCAAATTTACTTGAAGTGTGCTAGCTTGGAAGCAAATGATGAACAAAATATTAACTTGGAATAGGTCTGTTGATGTAAGAACTTTTGAATGTTTAATCTATCAAAAAAATAAACAACAAAAGCAATAGTATGAGTAATAGTATGAATCAACTCACTATACCACTGAAGTGAGCTCATTTCAGTATTGCTAACTGAACTTTAGCTTAAGCTAAAGTTTAGCAAAAGGCAGCTGCTTAGATTTACAGAATTCTGTTCAGATGGAGTAAAATTAATTGAGAGTATCTTGAAGATAGAGTAAATTAAAAATTCAAAGGCAGAGTCTCATCAGAACAGGATAGTATTTTCCTCAGACAGAGAAAGCAGAATTTATTCCAACTCCTTTGCAAAGTATTGGAAGTACTTTCAGAGAGGCAATTGTCACGCAACCACCGTAATTCATTCACTGAATTTTACAAATGCTCCAAATAGTATCATCAATTTGTAACCCTTCCATCTTTCTCAGAGCTATATCTTCTTTTTCCTTTTAAGGAGAAAAAAACTTAAAACATTGATAGACTGATAATTGCCCAACATTTTTGTTCCATATATTAGCATGGAATATTTTGCAAAAAATAAAAGCAGAATTGTGGATCAGTTTCCAGCTCAAATGCTTTTTCAAAAATTGGCTAGTAATTATGGTTTACAAAGTTACATTATACAGAATTTTGGGAAAATTGAAATTAAAAAACAGCTTAATCTTTTGTGACCTTTTATATTATCTTGGCCTAAAAAGTTGTTGTCATACTGATTTATTTCTTATAATTAAAATATAATTCAATTATGAAAGTGCAAATATAAAAAGAGTAAAAGAAAGATATATCCTCATTGACAGGGCATTCATTGATAGTTCTTAGAATTTAGGGAAATCTATCATGGTTTTCCAGGTAATATTCTGAATTTTGAAGAATATTTAATTCCCAATTCAGTTTTGATCCAATTTCATTCATAGCACCAGGGTACTGTAATTAGAAAATAAGAGCTAACCCTTTCTTTTCAGGTAGTAGTCAGCTTTAATGGAGCTCTGAGAGACACCAAGCTCAATGTTAGAGCACAAGGGTTGACAAGATTCAGTCTCTGACATCTGTGTCTAGAAACAAGTCCAGAGCATAGAGCTACGAATCACACTGCCCCAGAGTCTGCACACTCAATCCACGAAGACTTTATAGATCCAGATGGACCAACACATGGACTGACTGACTGAAAAAACACTGCTGTGCAGAGTTGGCTTCAGTCTAGCATTAGTGCTAAAAGCAAAAGTGCAAGAAACTCACCAGAGTGTGTCCTGAGGTGTCCTGTGAGAGCATCCCTTCTTCGGCAGGCATAACTACAAAAGGGACATTTGAATGGTTTTTCTCCGGAGTGTAATTTGATGTGCCTCAGTAGGTTCCCCTTTTGGGTGAAGGAAGCTCCACACTGGTTACAGTGAAAAGGACGCTCACCTATAGCAGATGAAAGAAGAGAAACAACACCTAAGAAACACTGATTGAAAGATCATTAAAATCTAGACTGGCTAAAAATCTTCTTCCTCAACATATATTAAAACCATCTGAAAAATAAGAGACCAATTCATAGCAGCTAGATTGGCCTTAGTTAAAGGCTCTTTCATTCTTTTGTTTTCAAACCACATTATCTGATAATCAAAACCCATGACTTCATTATTCAGCTATTGCAGGCATCTAAAATTAAATGGGACAATTGCAATACTTGAAGCAGACAAGAGCTATGCTAAGGAAAGATGAGTTGTCTGTCGGCTGTAGAAAAGGAAAGCTCAGAAACAGCTAGGTGGACTAATGATCAAATTATGTATGCTATGTTCATACAACCCTGCAGAATCCAAGAAAAGGCTACAAAATCATATTTCAGTGAAGCGTTAAATTATCTCCACAAAATTAAAACTGCAAATGTAAGAATTGTATACAGACATTTTAAGCTTCACCGATAATAACTTCTCTTCCATATTTCAAGCAGACATTAGCATGGTCAAATACATTTCTCTACCTACAGGTAAGGAACCATCTAAAACATAGCAGAGGGAATCCTCAATTTATAACTGTCAAAACATTATTCTGCAATGTGGTAATGTGATCGATAAAGTAATAAGTCAGTTAACATTGCAACAAGGAAAGAATGTTGTTTTTTTATATTATTGTTCTTTTTAAATAATTTAGGTATATTGATGAGGGAACCATGAAGTAACTTCTAAGCAATCTGCAATCTGACACTGTACATTTTATAGGCTAGCAGACTAAATATAATTAATATTAATTAATACTAATCTAAAATAAAATAGTTTGTAGTTTCAGTTCTTGTGAATTCAAACTAGATTGTAAATTTAGATTTTAGAAATCAAATTACATTTCTAATTCAACCACCTGCTAAGCTTTTCATATGACTATTAACAGCCTTAATATGTCTACTTGCCATTCCTGAGATTCAAGCCTTTTCTGTCTTGACAGTTCAGACCCAGAGATTTATAGAAAGGTACCCATTTTTTGCACAAAGAGCTGTATGGTCAAAGGAAAAAAAATATGTCATGCTGTTCTTTGACAAGATACAAAGCAGTTTCCCTAATTTATTTTAATTGTGAAACCCTTGATTAATTTAGCTTTGGAGGCTATATATATAAGATCTTATATATTTCAACTCCCCGCCCCAAAAGGGCACTTGTAGGATACTAAAAGGTCACATTATGAAGAAAGAGTCCAGGACTATACAGTCAGTCGCAGGGAAGCAAAAAATTTAAAAAAATAATTAAAAGTTAGTGAAGGATGGTTAACAAAATCCACAGGAGCTTCTTTGAATGTGTTCAAAACAAAAGAAAAATGAAAGAATCAGAATATCAGCTGCTCATTGGAGACAGGTTAATGCTAATAGGTAACAAAGAAAAGTTGGAACTACTCAGTTCAATCTATCGCATCAAAACAAGATACATTCTTTAAGAAATTATAAAATAGGGCAAAGGGGCAATATTAAATTTGAAATAGAATCATAATCAAGGACTGTCTCTTTATTGAATGAATCTCACATACCAGAGGAACTGCATCCTAGCATATTGGCTGATATTAATGTACTAATGTACTTGGATATGAGCTAGTACCATGGATGTTATGTAAGGAAAACAAATGCACTTTTAAGTTGCATCCACAGAAGTGTAAATTCCAAATCCCAAGAAGTAATAAATCTATTTTTTTCTGAATTGGTTAAACTCAAACTTGAATAACCAGGTCTCAATACATTTTTAAGAAGGATGAAAAAAATGGTAAATTTCATGAAAGGGCATCAAGTACAATCAGGGACAGGTTAGGTTGATGAAGAGAGATGGAACTAATTGGGCGTGTTTTCTCAAATACTTGAAAGAAAAAGGATATTTTGATTCAGGATGCAGGTCATAGAATAATAATAGGCAGACTGCATTCTAATTGAATATTACAAAAAACTTTCTAAGTGTAACAAGAGTTTGGCTGTGGAACCAACTGCTGAGAGAAAGAAGGGGTTCCTATTCAGTAGATCTGAATCAGGCAGGAAGGATATACGTTGCATGGCCTGAGGCTTTCTGTGGTTTTCTGCAACAGAAGCAGAAAAGATCCAAACACAGCCTGTTTTTCCTTCTCCTGAGCTGATTAATTCTTTGTCCCCCCCCCCACCAAACTAGAGTTTATTTCAGATTTTCAAGGTACAATCATTTAATATCCTTAACTTAGGAAGAACTTCAAAGTATTGAATGTTCCTGGAAGATGACTCAAAATTACAGTTTGGCCATTCTGTTACTGAGAACGGTTTTAAGTAATTGACATAATATCCATGGCTACACCCAAATCAATACCTATATATCAAAATTTATTTTTAGAATTTTGTATAAGAGTTTCACAAAAGACTAAAAAATAATTCATGATGCATATTAATATCATGCCAGAGAACAGCAGCTCAGCAGCTAATTATATTTCATAACCACAATTACTGCCTACTTCTGTTTACACTGGAGGTGTTACATCACCACAAATTTAAAAAGAAAAGCTTCCAGGAGACCAGGCAAGGGATGTGTAATAAACTTATTTTATTTCTTCCAGGTTGATTCATATGCAAGCAACTATGACTAAAAGAAAACTAGATACGGGTAAGCATGAAAGGTAATTAATATATTTGTCTCTATATAGTTACACGGTATTTTCATGTAGCATGTATGGGTGTTTGTATAAGTATGCATGTATAGATATCTGTGTGTGTGTGTGTGTGTGTGTGTGTGTGTGTGTGTGTAATGTCAATTCTGAAATCCTTCAATCATATTTCAAAACAGCTCTCATGTGCTTATTTCAGAAGTAATTTACACTTGCAGCTCGATAGGGTAATAAGAGTTCCAAGACTCTGCCAGGCAGCAGTTAGAAGATAATCTAATTTGGCAAAAGTAAACAAGTTGGCAGGTTAGACAGAATCTTAGCTATGGAATGAGTGAGGAAGAAGGTTCCATAGGGGAAAATAATTTGATCTAGCAATTATCGCCCCAGGCTAGAAAATGGGAGACTGTGAGTTCTAGTCCTACCTTAGGCATGAAAGTCACCTGGGTAACTTTGGGCCAGTCACCCTCTCTCAGCCCAACCTATCTCACAAGACTGTTATTGTATAAAACACAGGAGTTAGGAGAATTAGATATGGTCACCACATTGAGTTATTGATAAAAAATAATAAAGGTGAGATTTTAAAAAGTCTGCAACAATCCTGTCAGCCATCAGTTTGCTTGGCATTACCATACTATTAATAAAGTTCTATGTTTTCCTAGGAATAACTACCATTTTCTTTTTGAAATTAAACTAAAAGACTTAAACATGTAAACTACTTTTCCACAAAGGGAAAGTTTCATTTGATAAAACATCTAAGAAATGCCTGGGGTCAGCAAAAACAGAGAACAAAATTACATCAAAACAGAAATAATTTCTGTACGGTTGAGAACATCTGAATAGTCAATGCACTATTGCTTTATTCTGAAAAAGAACAAAAAAGTATTCCTCAGTAGAGGAAATGTAATGGCTCTGAGAAGAGCACTGCTTATATAATCTTCATTTTTCTTTTTTTAAGATCATAATGTTACTTTAGAAAAATGCTGAAGTGCCTCAAGTATAAAATGTCCAAATTATGTCTGCCAGTAGATCACAACCTAACATTTGAAACGGCTTTAAAGTGAATTTCTATGTTTTATATCCAGGGTACATTAGTGACAATTACTTTATAACACCGCTCTCCACATGAAAACATCCAAACAATTAAATGTTTTCTTTAATGTATGAAACAACATTATTGTGAGATGAGGCACTAGAGCTGAGTATTAAGTTGAGCATTATGTGTTATAAATGGCACCAACTTTACAAACCCTCAGGAAGTGAGTTTTCCCTCACCATCTGGGATCCTTTTAAACAGAGATACCATAGATTGATTCCACAGACTTCTATATACAGTACAAAGCATTTGATTTATATCTGAGCCATTCTTAACCTTTTCAAGAAAATATGTAGTCGTATTTTGCTCTAGACTGGATATTCCTCACTTCTCAATTTTTCTCTCCTGTTTTTGCTTGTTAATCTTTATGGGCTTTTGGAATTTCTCTCCCCTTTCCCACTTTATTTTTTAATCTGAATTTAACATCATGATTGCGTTTCCATAAAATGGAAAGGCAGATGATTAGAGAGTATTAGAGAAGATTAAAGAATAATAGAGGCCTAATATTAGAGGCAATAAGGTAATAATCCCTTGCTTTTCCTAATAATGACCCAATCACTTTTACTGATCTTTCCTCTAGAACTTTCCAGTCATAGAAAACTTAACTTGATTCATGCATCTACCAAATGAAATTATATTCTGACGTATTGTGTATAACTAGCCAGTGCATTTTGTAAACTTAGGTTTATGGTTTGATATGCTGTGTGAATCCAGCCAATAATGGGTTGTTCAGTAAATTGTGATTTGGTTTGTTGCATGGAAACAGGCTTAATGTTGCATCTGCACAATGTCTGCTACCATGTTTTTTTCTTACAAACCTGATCTTCAAACTGTAATAGCCAGATCTAGGCTTCTTAATTTTGGATGTAACACTGATTTTTTTATGTGTTGTAGTTTCCTAGTAATTACAGTCTCTCACACAGGCAGGGGAAGCAATCTGGATTTTTATTTTCTGTGAACAGAATCAGTCATAACTAATATTTACAATACATAGAATAATTTTTCAGATGCTGATTGCTGCCAATTAATGCTAAAAACAAGCCTCTGTTTAATATGCCACTCCAGATCAGTACTGTCCTATATAACTGGAAAGATACTGAGAGTCAAGGAAAGAACCTTTCTCATTTCAGCTGATAAAGGTGGGCAGGAAAATGTAGCCAGATGGGTGAGAAACAGTTAATGCCACTTTATGCAAGGAGCTGATATCCTGAAAGAGGCTGTGTTGCTAGAGCTGGATCCTATGATTTTTCTACAGCCCACTGAAATATGCTCACTTTTAGGGCAAGGGGACAGGCAAGGTGTCACTGGTCTGAAAGAAGCCAATTATTCTTGCTTTGGGCCTGGATATAACAATCAAAGACAGTGACCTCTGAAAATACTGAAAGACAGGGCATACCACCATTAATACACTTTCTAGACTTCTCAGCAGCGTTTGATATTATTGAATGAGAAATATTGATAGATGTCTCAGTCATTTGGGGGCTGGGAGAAATCAGAGGTTCCATTCCTATTTGCTGGACCAACACTAGAGAGTAACTTAAGAATTGATTATTGTTTATACATAGGATGCCATCTTTTTGATTCTTGCTGTTGAAACACTGGAGGAAGAAATCTGGAATTTTAATATGATTTCATCCATGCCATACAAAAATGATATACAATTTTATCTTCATCTGGTTCAAGAAAGGTGCAGATGCTTGCAGTTTCTTAGAGGCTATGATCGATTATATACACCCCAACAAACAGAAGATGAATCTAAATAAGATGAAGGAGCAGTGGATAGTTGAGTCTCAGACTCAGGAATTAAGAAGAAATTCTATTCTGGCTGAAATCATTCTTTCCTGAAAAAATAGGTCTATAACTTGGCTTTTATATAGCTGTGGAAGTTCCTTTATAAAAACTTCCTTGATTTAAACAGAAACATCTTGATACAAACAGGGAGAGTAATTACTCAGTGAAAAGAGATCATTATCTGGAAGATATTTTGTTATTGTAGAAATTTTCTGCTATTTAGCAATCCCAGTAAAAATTCATTTGAGTTTTCTATTTCAAGTATGCAGTCTTCTGTATTATTAAAATATTGAAAGAGGGTGACAGATCATTGTACATATATCTCATTTCCAAGGCAAGGCCATGTCATATGGGCTGCACACCTATCAAAATACATTGATAATGAAATGTGTGGACTGAAGTGACCAGATGGATCCTGTTCCCTGCCAGACCAATCATCACATCCATAAAGTCAAATCTCCTACAGGTCCCTCACTCCCACAGCAGGTCTAAGAAACAGTTTTCAAAATAGAATTGAAAAGGCTATGTATTCTTTCAAACAGGGCACAGTAAACTCATGGAGCAGTCTTGCCAATCATTTGAAGGGAGACTGGGCAAAACAGCCACAACAGACAGAATTTGGGTTAACACATAGCCATTCTAATCAGTACCAATACCAACTAAAACTGGTTTTAATACCCCCAATGTTTTATTTCTTTTACAGATGAAGAAGGTTTTTGCAAAGCTGGGGAGTAGGGGGAGATAAGGCACTCTCTACTGGTCAAATGATTTCAAAGGGAAAATATTGGTTACTTGCTCTCTGCAAGTCTCAGGTGCCCACAAAAAAGCAAATCTGTCCATTCCAGTAGTGCCCATCTGTCCTTGAGTAGACAGAGCAACCTGCTCATGCTCTGCTTAACTTTCATTTTTCTTGGCTATGACAAAGCCTGGCCATCTGCAAAGGCCTCAGGAAAACTTCCATCCTTCCCCTACAAAAAACCTTACTCTGGTTTCTTCTTCTTTCCTTGCAACATTTTCCTTTGACAACACAGACCTTTTGTTGTTGTTTTGTATCTCACCTTAATCAGCCTCCAGGGAACAAAACAAAGGGAGTTAGTCTTGTTCCCTTCTTTCTTGTGAGGAAAGGAAAAAAGAGACAGAAGGAGAAGCCAACTGTACTTGGAAGCGGGGAATGGAGAAAAGTTGAGAGAAAGATCATTCTCTCCTGTACAAGCAATTAATCAATGTATGAAGCAAATCTTCCTTGCTCTTCACACAACAGCTTGCTAAACAGAAATTATTTGGGAGAAATATATTTAAAGTGTGAAAGATAGAAGCTGTTCCTGCATTTCTGGAGGAAAGTGCTGGAGGAAGAGAGCAAAAGACATTGTCTGGGGAAAGCAGCTTACACTGGAAATGAAGGAAAAGCAGAATACAAGAGGCAAAGTGAACATGGTCCCTGCCAAGTGGGTCTGGGAATATTTCTGTGAAAGGCAAGGAAAGAATGAAATCCTTGTAAATGCTATTTAGACAACACTGAAGAGATCAGCACTTTCAGGATCGGGTGATCAGACAAGTTATGGAGTTATTACTGGGCAACATGCATTATGAAATAAGTATATGTCAAACACATCTACATATAGAAAATTCCATAAACTTCCCTATGGTGTGCATTTATCAATGTTTCCTCAGAGTAAAATACAGTCCTCTCACTCCATGGGCATATTAAACACTGAAATTGAAAAAATAAGTCCTGGTTTCTTGGTAGTAGAGTGACTATCTTAATTGATCCAGGAACTACCAAGGAAGATACACTAGTAGCATCAGATGAAGATTGTATCTAGTTAAGCAGTGACAGGTTAGATCCTTCCTATAATATCTAACAAAACAAGGAGGAAAATCCAAGCAAGCTGATCTCAGAGTCTTTGGATAGGGATGTATTAATCAGTCTGAGGCATGGCAGCTATTGGTATTTTTAAGGATGGGTTGTTGTTTTTTTTGTAGACATGAATATAGTTTTCATTGTGGATATGCAACATACCAAAATTTTATTTCTGAGTCCAGCCTAACCATATGGCATTCTTTACAGTTCCCCAATAAATTCAGATTTCTCTAAAAATGGAGAGTGCTTCGCATACAGAGACTGATAGCTGGTAGATTGTTTTCATGCTGAATCTGTCATTGGTCTCTGTGTCTTTCTTGTAAAGGATGTTCTAATCTTAGTAAATATTTTATATCACCAAGTGACCTCCAGAAATGGTAGAAGGGGAGGATTTTGTAAAACCAATAAAAAGAGAGGTTCATATTAACAGACAGCCAATTTAGTATGTACCATCATAATGAAGGAGACTTAATATGGAAATTATCATTCCTCAAACATTATTGTGAAAGAGATAAGAACATAAATGCATGTTTTTTAATATTTATTTCCTAGTAAGCAAAGTTTGAAAGGAAAAGATTTCCCATTACTGCACATGATTATCAATGCTGAATTGAGAAATGCTAGAGAATAGACGTAGGCAATATCAACATCAGATGCCAAAGGCAGTCATCACATTTTGTTTCTTTTGGCTGCTTACCAGTGTGACTCCTTTTATGTACCATAAGCACATTGGGCCCAATGCAAACCATGCCACAGACGTCACATTTCAGTTTACCATTCGGAAGCCGGATTCCTCCCTCGCCTGACAGCTCCTGCATTTTTCTGTTCTCCCCAATCTCCTGGTTTTCAATCAGGGGCTCTTCCAAACTGCTCCCTTCATCCTGCCCAATGATCCCATCTTCCTGCTTTAGACGCTTTCTGTTAGATTCCTCATCATCACTTTGCATTTCCCGCTTTATGGAATTTGCTGCAAAAGAAGAAGAAAAAGGAGGAGGAAGAGGAGACCTATTACAAATAATTCTGTTTCCCTTACATTCATTTGTTAAAATAATACACAAGTAAACTATTGCATTAATCTTAATCTCACTTTATAAAGGATGTTCTTGTTTCTTTCAAATTCTAAATTTTTTATGTAACTTGCAAACTTGCTCTGCAGAGTACAGCACATTATGGGCTTATGGATATGATCAAGCCAGGACATAACTATAGAATCAGGGAGCAGAACATAAATACTGGACCAGGAGCTGTTGCTATTTTTTATTACTTGTAAATACCATTTGTATCTTCAAGATAAAATCTTGAAGTCAAAGAAGATCTGGTCTGCTCTAAGGGGATAAATTTAAACTGTTTCCCCATTCCTGGTTGCCACCTAGAGACTTTGGTATTCCAATTCAATTTGAAAGATACATTAATTTCCTGTAATTCCTTTCTTTATTCCCTTAGACAATCTTTCTCAAACTGGCACTGCCATGACGGTGTACTGTAGCCAATGTTCTGTATTATCACAGCTAGCAATTCTAAGAGCATAACCAACATATCTGATAATCAAGCTGAGATAGTGGGCTTAGGACACTAGTCAAGTCTTTAGGAGCAAACTATATTGATCCCAAGACAAATTACACCCTTATGACCAACCATGACACCACTCCTTGCTCAACATTAATTAAATAATATTTCTTTCAGCTAGGATATCATCCAATAGGAAAAGTTTAAAATAGAAGAGAGTATGTTCTTTTAAAATAGGAGAAAAAGGCTGTGGATATTACATATCTATTGAAATAGGTATTTGTCTTTGTATTTAAATAATAAGTCTGTGGCCATGCTTTAATGCTTAACACTTCACTTTAAGTGAAGGTTTTATTGTTATTAATAATATATGTTTAAGAACAGGAAAAACAATTTTTGTAGCCATTTGCAAAAATATTTAATTTTGGAACTGGATTCAAATTTTGCCTTAGCTATACAATAGTTAAAATATCATGATTGCATTTCCTTTATCTTTAATATTTGATTCAACAGCAATCCACTTAAAAGTAATATGCTAATGAGCACCAGTTTACAAGTTAAAAGGGTTGGGTGAATCATCCCAAATTCAGATCAACCCTGCTAATTTGTGAACAGGTTTTGCTGTATAGAAACATACAAGTTTCTTTGTATTGAATCATGTTACATTTTGACCAACAACCCTTCAGGCAAAGCAGACTCTTTCTACTCTAATATAGCAAAAATCACTTTAACTGGGGGATTCAAAGGACTGATCTTGAGCCATTTCCCTTGCAACATGGGTGTTTACCCCTGCCAATAGAAATCTTAACAAAAATAACTAAACAGTTTTCCAAAATCAATCCAAATGTTGAAACACTTTATTGGTACACACTTTTCTCTATAGATAAAATAATTTTTTTGCATGCATGCAAAAAAATTAAATTGAGAAAATGCATCTACTTAAAAATAAAGGAAGTGAATATTTTACTAGCCAAGAAATAGACATTTATTTTCTTATTTTGTTTCTTAAGAACAAAAAGCTTGGGATATCGGAAACTTTCTTGTATCTGTCCTTTGGAAAGGCCACAATTGGTGGGGCCAACAAGATGCTGCTTGTATACATAAAATATTTATTAACACTATCTTCCTTAACCTCTAATACTGAATTTTTCTAGAAAAATGGCTAGAATACAGTAAGAAAAATCAATAAAACAAAAAACTTTCAGCTTTGAATTACACAGATGTTTAGGTCCAGTTCTTTCTCACATGCCACTTTATTTGTAGAAATTATTAAGCTCCACACTCCACAAAAAATAACTTTGGTCCCTAATCAAAGCTGCTTTCAGTATTAAAAAGATCCACTTGTCCTTTTCTTCTGTCCTTATATCACCAGAAACCTGCCATAAGCATTTGTTGCTGTGTGAACATTTCCTCTGCTTCTGGGACTAAGAGAAAAAATTGCAGCTCTCCAAGGAGGGGAATGCTGCTACAGAAGGGATCACCCTGACTCTTTACAAATAGTTATATAATTTCTTCTGTGTAGCATAACTTGATAGGGTGCAGTTACAAGTTTAGTGGAGTTTTAACTAGGCCAATCTTTAAAAACAATGAAGAACTGGGAAATCAAGCAGATTTCAATTTACTTGAAAATTTATCCATTTCTAAATTTGTTTTCTTAAATTTATTTATCTCATTTTTACACTCCCTGTATCACTGCTATCTCTTAATCTGTCCTATTTATTCCTGCATTAGAAAATGTTTATGCTGGTCCAAAATGTCTTGTAAATTTCCTATGTTTAAAACATTGATATTTGTAAGGCATATTTCCAAAAGTAATACAGTCAAAGAAATAAACATTCCCACTTTTTGTCAAAACTAAACAACATTTTAAAATCAATTTTACTCAAGAGACTAAAAATTATTTGAGTCTTATCACTGCAATCCCTTAAGAATTCTTCAGGAGCGGGTGGTTGTCCTGCACACAGATAAAATTACACAAGATCTCTGGGGATAAGGAGAGAGTTCTTAACCTTGCTCTGCCCAGAAAGCAAATGTAGTAGAGAAGGAACAGTCTTGACCAAAATCTCTGGGAGCAAAAGAGGCCTGGAGCCTCTTCTCCCTCTCCTTCTAAAAAAAATGAGGTATTTTTTAACTTCCCAGACACCTTTTGATCAGTGGTCTCCAAACTTGGCAACTTCAAGACTTGTGGATTTCAACTTTCACAATTCCCCAGGCAGCATGGTTGGCTGTGGAATCTGTGAGTAGAAGTCTACAAGTCTTAAAGTTGCCAAGTTTGGAGACCCCACCCCTACTTTAGATGGTCACTAACTCACTCATAATAGCAGCAAATAAGCAGTCATCCTGTTCAAGACTGGAAAATATATGAAGTATTTTCCCAACAGCATGAATAATGATGATGACGTTTGTGCTGAGGAAAAGGCACAGTAATTATGCTCATTGTGTGATCGCTTCCGCATCATGAACTGGTTTTAAAAATCTCAAAACAGGACTTTGACAAACCGTTGGGAACAGGGATATACTGGGGGATAAAAGAGCCTGTGGATCCTCTTTTGAAGCAGAATTGGAGAAACAGATGCATTAGAGAAATGTTGTATAAACAGCTTGCTGGCTGGGGAATTCTGGGGTTGAAGTCCAGACAATTTAAAGTTGCCAAGTTTGAGAAACACTGCATTTAGAGGATGGACAGCTCACAAACCAGAGGCTACCCATATATTTATTTATTTTTGTTTATTAATCAAATATATATATCACCCATCTCACTATTTAAGTGACTCTGACCTGCATATTTATATATTCCATCTGTATCTCACCTTTCATAAAGATGTCTCACAGAGGGTCAAATAAAAAGCAAACAATGGAATAAACCCTTTTTTCATTTGACCCAATTTGACTTTTATATTCTGAAAACAATATTAAATATAAAGGCATTGTAGTGTAGATGCACATTTTAAGAGCTTTTTTAAAAAATCCATTGAACATGTATGCATATGGCCTGCTGGTATGTCATAATGTGGTTTATTCTGTGCAGGTAGCTCTTGACCTATTCATTTAGTGACCTATTCATTTAACAACAGCACTAAAAAAAGTGTTCACACATGCCAATCCGCATGGCATGTGACCTGTCTGTTGCCTTAGCTGTGAATAAGAGCATTCAAAAAGTTTTAAGCCTCATCTCTTTTTATTTTATTGTGGCTATGCAAATGATTGGTATCAAGTTTTCTTGATACTTTTATCATAATTGAAGATTTTCCTTGAAATATGTACATAGCTCTATATTTCATCACTGAAACATTTGGTGAAATTAAAGCAATTTGGATTTCTATTAATATAAGTATAATACTTATATAAGTAAAAGGAACACAAGGATTCTGAAATGTGAAGAAGCAGCAAAAAACCCTCCAATCGCTGAAAAAAACCAAAGTATTGAGTAGTAGAACAAAATACAGTATCTGTCTCATGTTTCTGCAGAGGATCCTAATCTATTCTAGGCCCTAGAATTATTATTCAGTTTTGAAAATCTGCAAATAAATAGTTGTCACCGGGGGGAGGGGGGCAGGGGTTTTGGCCCATCCAGGCTTACATTTATATTGTTCTGTCTGCAGCGACAGATGGTATTTCAAAATATATATAAACTAGTTCAGATTGTGAACTTTTCTTGTTTTTATCATTGTTCTTGGAATAAATAAATAGCCTTGTGGTATCTCATTAAATCTATACATCTGTGTATCAACTTGTTGTTTCTGCAGTGTTCATCCAACACCTTTGGCTTATGTTTATTTTCTCACATAAGAATTTTTAAACCACAAGAAAGACAAAAGGAAAAAGCACACAGAGTATTTTTGAATTGCTCATATGAAATATTTGCCATTCATCTTTTCTGTTCATCAGCAATTATTCCTTCACTACTTTGAATGTTTATTTGGAAAAAAAATAAGAAATTCTAAGTACTTACAGCACATTGTCTAGATTTCTCTATCTGCCAACAGTTCAAAGTACTGATTATTGGACAAGCTGCATGGAGGAATTTCCAAAGTATACTTCCAGGCTGCTGAATACAACAAGAAGCATGTTCTGTTGCTGGGTGCTAGGCAGCTTCCTGGCATAGTAAAGGCACACTTTGTCTAAGGTGGGTTTTTGTTTGTTTGTTTGCTTGCTTTCATTTTTGTTTTCTTTGCTGGTCAGGGAAAATTGAGGGACTACTTATTTAAAATGTTAAACTCATTAAAATCTAGAAGTCTGTAGCTACAGCAGTTCACTGTGTAGGATAATGCTGCCAAAGGATTCCCAGCCTAATTGTAAGTTCCCAAAAGCATATATAATTCCACCACTGAAACAGATATGTTAAATGTGTCTATGATTCTTGACAAATGTGCCCCTGATTCCATAAAGACTGAACCTTGACACACTAACACAGAGTATAACATTCCCTGGTTGTTTATGCCCCAGGTTCATAGTGAGGAAGATATCATGAAGGTTAAATTTTTCCCCACAAGGTGGGTAGCTTTGAATCTGAACATCTAGCATAACTTTCACTCATTCTCAACAGCACATATGAACTATGAACTATGCCTGATAAAAACAAGATTGAAGGAATCATTTTAGCTATTCCCAAGGATATGTGAGGCCTCATATAATGCTTTTATATTATTGTCACAGCACCATTGTTTTTGTTTAGTGCAATAGGTAAAGTGCTCCACTATGGTTTGTAAAACTGTTTCCCTCTTAGGATAGTGTCAGATATTATATTACACAATTGTATCACATTAATATTATGGATAAAGCATAATCCTAGACCAGTGTACCAAATTATAAATTCCTCCTACGAAACCTAATTTTCAAATGTAGCTTGTTATGCAGCATGAGAGGCTATAATAAAAGAAATAATCCAAATCCCATTTGGATTTCTGAAAAGAGCTATTAAGTTTTGATCCTAGTCATGAAAAGCAACATATTCAGCAATATAAACATATTTTGCACAACATATTCAGCAATATAAATTCAGCAATATAATCTATTAATCCTGTAAAATAACTTGTTATCATCCAAAGATTCAGAATAGTTACTTGAAAGGTCAGTATACAATACAGTGAACTCCAAATATGGATACAGAGGTAAGGCTTGCATTTAAATTATATTTTACTATTATTTCCTTTAGGGAACTGGGACCTCTTAATTAACTCAACTAATATGGGATATAAATAGTGCCATTTAAAACACAGTACTAGAAAATCCCATGAAAACCCCAAACAGAAATAGATATAAATCCTGAGAAGATCAACATTGCACAATGAGTTGTGCATGGCAGAAGACATAAGATTTTTGCCTTTTTGTTAATTCCAAATGAATTCCAAATCTTCTATATATATAAAAGTGAAATACCATTCACGCAGCATCACAAAATCTCCAGAACCGTAAANCACTAAGAAAGGATTTTTCGAAATGACCATCAGATCATTAGTATTTCTTAATACAGTAATTAACACACTTTGATGTTAAGGAGTTCTACTCCCCCTCNCTTTGATGTTAAGGAGTTCTACTCCCCCTCCCCNCCTGAAAAGAACTCTGTTCCAACTGCCAGTTGCCTCACATTCCATTACCTTAGTAACTCCACAGCCATTTGCACCACTCAGGTGACTCAAGAACACAGACAAATCTCAAGTTGCCTCAACGACTCAAGAATGCAAACTATACTTCCAAACAGGAAGCTACTTTGGCATCAAAGGTTGAAGTATTTTTATTACCCACCATCCAGTCACAGCTGAAGAAGCTCCTTGGATGAGAAGCAAGATATTTTCAAAGAAAAACCAGAAAGTCCAG
>AZIM01001590.1:31005-43931 GCA_000516915.1 Ophiophagus hannah
GAAAGGAGGAAAGGAAAGGAGGAAGGGAAACAAATGGAAAGGGGAAAGAAAAGGGAAAGGGAAAGGAAACCCTTATGTATTTCAATCACCAACCACCATTGAGCCAACGGATTGTGAACAGAATTTCTCTGCATAGCCTGATCACAAAGTTTTGTCACGAAGCACAGGTATCCAACTAGTGAATACATAATTAAAGACTGATATATTTTATCATATAAAATATAAATAAAATATATTTATATAAATAAAATATAAATATAATATAACATAACATAAAGCTCAGTGGCTAAGATGCTGAGCTTNTCGAAAGCATGTAAAAATGCAAGTAGAAAAANAGGGACCACTTTGGTGGGAAGGTAACAGCCTTCGGTGTTTAGTCATGCTGGCCACATGTCCACGAAGAAGTCTTCGGACAGTGCTGGCTCTTCAGCTTTGTAATGGAGATGAGCACCGCCCACTAGAGCCAGAAATGACTAGCACATATGTGCGAGGGGAACCTTTACCTTTACCTATATTTTGATTTTTTCTTAGTTTCTTGGTTTTTCTTAATTTTTGCAAACCCTAGAATTACAAAGATTGTGACCATATTATGAATGAGAAGTTTCATTTCTCAATAGAAGACAACCCAAAGCAGCCAAGATAAAGCAGATTATTTTCAATCTTCAGAACAGCATCTATCACTTTTTCAAGATTTATCAGCTTCAAAGGATTACCCAAGCAGGTTGGTTATAACAAAGCCAACCAAAGGAAGAATAGGATTTTTGCCAATGTCCAGAGTTTGAGATTTTTTGCCCCAGCCCTGCTACCTGAGTTCCACTCATAAACTATAGATATCATGAGACTAAACCTGGAACTTTATCTATGCACCATGTTATCCACTTAAAAAGACGCATAAAAGAAATGGTATACTATTTATATTACATTGTTTTCTAATCTCTTTGAGAAAAAGGGAAGTCCCTCTAACAGAGAAAGGGTTATTTTTCAGGAATGTAGCTGTTTAGGAGTTGAGACTAGGAAAAATGTCATAGGAAACAAATATTCTACTGCCTGAAGTGTTGTGTAAAAAGTTTCTTAGAATTTCTTCAGCATTTTCCTGGTTAAAACCAGTTTGTCTGGGGATGATCCAGTTGAACTGCTGCTCGCTCTGAGACTTTTCCATTTTTCCAAATATCTTTAGCTCCATGCTGCAACTAGCAAGGTCCAACTAATACAAATAATCTTTACATGTTCACAATTCTTGATATTCATTGGGAGAAGCAGAACATTATTTCTGAAATATTTCTATGAATCTGTGTTAAAACTAAAAGTTCTTAGAAACTAAAGTTATTCTAAATTTTATTTGTTAAACCAGGCAATATTTATTTATTTCCATTTAAAAACTTCTAGGACTATAAACCTCCCCAAAACTGTTAATTATACAAAGTATAAAAGAAAGACATTTTAAGAGGATAAAATACATTAGAGGCAGTATGTATTTAGTGCCACAGTTGTGACCAGTGGTTCAGTCATTAAACAAAGCAGTCACAAAATGAAAAACCTCATGACCACAACTGTGCTCACAAATTTCCTTGCTTTACAAAGTAAGAATATGACTGAACACAGCTGATGAGTACAAACAGCAGAAGTTTCTGAGAAGGAGCCGAATAAACAGACAAATGTTATAGCCCTTTGTAATGATTGTCCAGATACTAGGATAATTAGCAAGAAAGAACTTAATGTCTGGATTTATATTCATTAGAGAGGAAGGGACTATAAGAGAGTAAGCAAGCACACAGTGGGGCATACACACTGAAAGGAGCGCACTAGCTCCAACTGATTGCCTGGTGCACTCACCTCCAGCTGCTTAGGAAGCAAACCAAACTCTTCAGTGTGAAATTGGTTAGAGTCTTGTCAGTGTCAGGCAGCCAGAGGATTCTAAAGAACTAATTAAAGTAACAGAGCTGAGCTTGCTAACTTCTAGTTAGCACTTTTTACAGACATACTGTGGAGAAAAGCAGCTCAAAAGAGATAACCTTATTTAAGCAAACTCTCTGCTCTAAGAGGGGAAAAGAAAAGGGTCTAAGTAAGGACTACTAGAACTAACAACTATGTAAACTTCTTGAATATCTTCATAAATGACTTAGATGAGGGAATAGAAGAGGAATTAATTAAATTTGCAAATGACACTAAACTGGCAGGAATAGCCAACACTCCAGAAGACAAGCTCAAGATCCAAAAAGATCTTGACAAACTTGAAAAAAACTGGATAAAAGCAAAGCTTTATATTTAGGCAGGAAAAATCAAAGGTATAAGTACAGATTAGGTGAGATGTGGATCAAAAACAGTAACTGTGAGAGGGACCTTNNAGTCCTAGTGGATGATCACTTGAATATGAGACAGCTGTGTGAGGCAGTAGCCAAAAAAGCTAATACTATCCTGGGTTGTATAAACAGAGGTATAGAATCAAGGTCACGTGAAGTATTAGTGTCGCTTTATAAAACCCTAGTAAGACCAGACCTGGAATACAGCAACCAATTTTAGTCACCATACTACAAAAAGTATGTTGAGACTTTGGGAAAAGTTCAGAGAAGAGCAGGTAAGAAGAGCAGCTAAGATGATCAAAGGCCTGGAGACTAAACCACATGAAGAATGGCTGCACAATTTGGGTTTGGCTAGTCTAAAGAAAAGAAGAGTTAGAGATGACATGATAACAGTATTCCAATATTAGAGGAACTGCTACAGAGAAGAGGGGGTCAAATTATTATCCAAAGCACCAGAAGGCAGGACAAGAAACAATGGCTGGAAACTAATCAAAGAGAGAAGTAATCTGGAATTAAGGACAAAACTTCCTAACAGGGAGGACAATTAACCNNTGGAACAGCTTGCCTCCAGAAATCATGGGCGCTCCATCACTGGAGGTTCTTAAGAAGAGACTAGACAGCCACTTATCTGAAATAGTATAGGTTCTCCTGCTTGAGCAGGGGGTCCCTTCCAGCTCTGTTCTGTTCTGTTCTGTTCTGTTCTGTTCTATTCTTCTTTAACATAGAATATCCTCGACTTATAACCATTTATTTAGTGGCCATTCGAAGATACAATGGAACTGAAAAAATGGCTTATAACTAATCCTCACATATGCAGCTGTTCTAGCATCCCCATAGTCACATGATCAACATTTGGGTACTCGGCAACTGCCATATATTTACAAAGGTTGCAGTATTCCAGGTCATGGCATCGCAATTTGCAACTTTCCTAACTGCTTCTGACAGGCAAAATAAATAGGGGAAGCTGGATTCTCTTTATGACTTTATGATTCACTTAAGAACTGCAGTGATTTGCTTAACAATTTGCTTAAAAATCACCTTGCTTAGAAATGGAAATTCTGGTCCCAACTGAGGTCATAACTCAAAGACTACTTGTATCTTCAATCTATATACTGGTTATTAAAATGTTAATAGTGACAAGGCTAGAAAACAAAATACTGACTTTTGCCATTGGTCTATGTTAAAGCTCTGGGATTTGTTTGGATGATCAATTTGTTATTAGGGTATAGTTTCAATGCTGCATTCTGGTGCATCGTGAATTACATTCCTTTTGATAGCTTCTCATTTTTTCCTCATTTATGGAAATAAAAAAGTCCTTTTTGAATCTTTAAAGCACATATCAAGAGTTTAGTTTGCAGATCAGGGCCTGCTATTTTGTGATCAACAAGCATCATACAAACTCTGCATTCATGACTGACAATGATTGTGGTATATTTGTTCAATTGCTTTAAAAAAAGTTGGCATATTCCAACAAACAATAAAAACCTACAGTAGTATTTTATGAAAAAATAAAACAATGCAAAGGATTGGAGCCATGAATGGTTACACTTCAGTGCTTGGGGGAGGATGAAGATTTATCAAATCACACACAGAGATACCACAACAGGAACTGAAAAAGGAAACAACTTTCCATAAAGAACAGAATCTAAAAAATGAGCTAGCCTGTGGACTAGAATAACAACCAGAAGCGAGAAGTGTAAAAGACTTTTCATATTTCTGGGAATATAGAAACAGCTTTTGGACCTGGTCACCTTGCTGATGAAATAGGTATTGAGCCCTAAGAAAGAAAAATAGTGGAACAGGAGATAAAACATTGGATCCCAAAAGAGCAGAGGGGATCCTGCAATGCTCTGCAAGGGGAAGAATCAAGTTGCTGATGGCTACTGCTGTGGAAGAAGTTCTTTATTCGTTTAATACCATGTATACGGCCACATAGCTTGCTGCTGTGATTCTGGGCACTTACAAATTAAAAAATTATACATACACACACAACCAAAAAATAATTGCATAAGTCATTATAACCATGACAAATAAAATGGTTTAAAATAACGAAGATGTGAGTAAATTGGTGTGTGATCATAATAAAAATTATGACTTAATGTGTGGGTAAGGGCCATTTATTTAGTATCTTGCTCAAAATCCTTGGTCGACGTTGAACCATTAAACGTGCATTTTGTTTATTTCACACATATTTTATTTCCAGTATATACTGCACTTGTTCCCATCTGCAACAATCTTCAACATTATATCCACCAAAACATTTCATAATCAAAATTCATTAAATTTGTCACATGCTGTTCTACATCAACAAACACAGTCAACTTCCTTTCTCAAACTCATATATTTCTCAATGACCTGCTGAAGAGCAAAGTTTTTAGCCTGCATACTGTTTCCCAACATGAAACAATTTTTCACTTTTCAAATTTTGCTCATTGTCACAATTCTAAACTTAGTTGTTTATATATATTATTACAGGTAGGATTTGTGTAACAACCAGTATTTGGATTGGAAACTCAATTACTAAGTGACACGTCCATAAGACATCACATGACAATGGACTTACAACCTTATTTCTGCCATATTATATTAATATTATTGGTTTTAAAGTTAATATTATTAATATACTATAATATTAATTAATATTAATATTATCATCACTAGTTTTTAAGCAAGGCATCACAAGACTGAGATCTGTGGTTTTACTGCAGGCTTTCCCATTGATTCTCTTTGTTGGAAGCCAGTTGTGAAGTGTGGCGATCACATGACTGCTGTTTTATATACCTTCAAAATATATTTCCTCTACTTCTTTTAATCTTAACTGTCCCTTGCTCCATTTAATTAGTTAGATTATTTACACTTTCTCTTCTTGTTGTGCTCATTATAAAATACTTTTTCCTATACTTTTCTTATATTCATATTTTTCATCAATCTTATATAGTATCAGATGCAGTAAATCTATAGGTTAATAAATCTTAGTTTAGTGACTTCCTGGCATAATGGACAAAATTACTACCTCTTCTACTACTTAATGTGACTGATCTGAACCTATATAGCTAACTGTGATATTACATCTTCTGTTTCTAGTAGTGCTATAGAGCCCCACAGAAATTTCAACAGATATTCATTGATTGATTGTGCCAGAGAAGCATTTGACTTCAACAAACACCTATTTTTCCTATCAGTCCATTAAGTTGAGAATTTAGTGTGTGATTTCTTTTCTCATCCTCAACCTCTTTCACCATCATTTCACCAAGCATATTTTTTTCATACTTCCTACCAGCATAACTCCACATACTTCTGTAGTATTTTATAAAAAAACTCTTTTCACTCTGTTTTAAACAATTATTACACAATTTTCCTTCTGACCACTTTGAAATCATTCTTTAGAAGCCTACTTTAGCTAATAACACCTTTTTGTATAGGACTCACACTTTCTTGTCCTACATTTATTTGATTTTCACTCTTGATTCTTTTCATTCATATCCATTTTGCCAAGATTCAGCTTGACACTAAAAAATAATGTTCTGCACTCAGAATCTCTTACTATATCCTTCATTAACTCTTCCCATTTTTCACTGTAAAATCAAATTAACAATAGTAGATTCATTATCAAGTATATATTCGCATATGTTTATATCTAAATCACCTACTTTAAAGAAGTGATTTCCTAAACAGATATGCCCAAATAATCACCATTCATTAATTCTTGCATCTGAGTGGCAGGATTACTTTTTACGGACTCTCTCATTTCAATTCCATCCATCCGTTCATTTCTGTCACCTTACAATCCCATCTAAATCATTCGTGATATTGTACTATTTTTGCCAAAACCCATTCCTAGTTTTTATTATAATTGTTGTTGTTGTTATTATTATTATGTTATTATTACCTTCTGGAGTACAGCAATCTGTGATTTTCTTCTTTTACAGCATCCTCAGCAAACTGCATTACATCAATTAAAGCTTTCTGAGATACATGTTAGTTTTTATTTAAATTTTATTTTATTTTGTTTCATATATGTACTTACCCACTCCACAAAATCAGACCATATTCATTCAGATGTATTACATCCTTAACTTTAGTTTCACAAACATGCAACATAACTATTTTCCTTTCTTTCATTTAATTAATTCATGAATTATTTTCGGATCTTGCCCACATTCCACAATAGGTTACAGACTTTACTGTCTATATACTAATGTTCAGAATAAAATAAATATTAATTCAATTTTTACAACAAAATAAATATGATTTAACATCTATAACAGAGTCACAGTAAAATAGCAATTGAAATATAAATTCAAGAGAAACAGAAGCAAGAGGAAAGAATAATGTTACCCCTATCTGCTCAGGAATCCAAATGACTTAATTTGGTGATGCAGTAGAGGTCATCTGGATTAAAACCAGAACTAGGGTAAATAAAAGCAATACTGTTATTAGCATCTAGTTTGATAGATGTGGAGAAGATGCCTTCCAAAAGCAAATTCCATATTGTTCAAAGAAGCATGAAATAAGAGTGATAAAGAACTTTATTTATCCAGAAAAGCTACGTCAACCATGGTTTTCCTGGAAATTGGTAATTGTCAACTTATTTCTTCGATAATGGATGAAGGAAGAATCAGTTGCTATGTGGAAAATAGGAGGAAGAAGTGTTAGACATGTTCCCTTAAGTTGCTTATAAAAATAATAAAGACAATAAATAAAAAAAATCCCCTGTGTATGTGCATTTAGCAAGTTGAAACAAAATCCCAAACCTTTTAAAAACTCTTCATATGTAAGGGTAGAAATTCAGCAGATATTTGTACACATTGTTATTGATCAGCATGATATCTGAGTAAATTTAAAGTAAAGATTTCCTTTCAGATGTCAATATAATGAAAATCAACTAGTTTCCTTAATTTTCCAAAATTGAAAAAGATGAACTAAAGGTGCGTTAATCGGATACTCTGCAAAGCATAGGGGTTACACAGCTTTAGACAACAAATCCAATCCATTCCACTTGTCATTAAAATATTACATTTTAACTGTTTCAATAAAAATTTTTGGCTGCAAGAATATATTGGTCACTTTTATTCACAAGAGATGGTGAATTAGTGTATTACCAGATCTCCCTCTGGAGCTCTTGGCTTTCTTTTGGCAATGGCTGTGATTATTAATCTAATCCCTCTAACTGTCATGGTTCCGACCTCTGGGTGCCTCCTTCCCACCAAATCGTCGGGCCCCACTTGACTAGCTAAAAGAAAGCCAAGAGCCCAGTATGACCGCGTCTGTCATTTTGGGGACTATTATGAATCGAATTGCTTTCCATTGGTCCGCTAGCTCTAGCCTCACTGGTTCAGTTAGATGGCTGGCATAGGGTCTCCCCAATAGGGACCCACTGACCTGTTCAAATTGGATTGGATGGGCCAGTCTCTTCGCTCTAATCCCCAGTTTCAGGACCATATTTAGGTTAATCAAGCATCTAGTGCAGCCCGAGTCTCTTAGGGCTTGAAAAGTACCCTGGGATTTTGGGGCTGTGAGGCATATAGGGAGGACCAAGGGGTGGATCGGTTCACTCACCATTGGGTCATTTTCACCATCATCCTCACTGTCATAGGGGTCTGGTGATTGATCATCCTGGGTTGGAGTTCCCACCTCTTCAACTGGGTTGGGAGGGATCTCTATGGCCTGGAGGGTTTTCAGCATGTGTTGGTAGCACACCTGGGGCCTTGTTCCAGTCATGCCCTGGTTGGTGGCTCTGGCTTGGGTTTCAGAGCTGGGGTCACATATGCTGATGCAATATGGCCCATCCCTCTGCACCTGTAGCATTTTAACTGGCTTCATGGGAAGGTTAGTTTTGGGGCCGGCTATGCCTCCCTTTGGCTGGATGGTCTCCAGTCTGGTTGGCCTCTTTCCTTGGTATCTGGTTACTTCTATGTATCATTGGTGCACAATCCACAGTCAACTTTTATGGCCATTCAGAACCACTCAGAGTCAGTTTGGAATGTCCCAATAGGTGGTTACTTGGGCAATTTGCTTGTCCAGGCTCGTTCTGAAAAGGTGAACTACTAGCCACTCTGGCAAAAGGGGTAGCTTCCCCATGACTCTCCTGAATGTGTTCCTTAATGGGTCACCCACTCTGCTTCAGATTTCGGAGCTCATCTTCCATGTATGGATCCTCCTCCGCCTCCTCAATTTTGGCTTCTAGCTCTTGCAGAAAGTCATCAATGTCTTGCAGCTGGGAGGCTCTCCTCTTATGGAGGGCTACTAGCCATTCCTTTGCTTCTCCCTCCAGTCCCCCGATGATGGTATTCACCATGGCTCTGTGCAATGGGTAGAGGTAGTCATAGCACTCTAGGTGGACTCTAGCAGAGTCAAGGAATAGAGCCAGTTGATCTGAGTCCCCATCGAATTTCCCCCTGAATTGGGGTGGTTCATTCAGACCTGCTCCTCTCTCATCATGTTGGCTCCTGTATGCTTGCACTTGGTGTATTTGGTGGTCTCTCTCAGCTCTAGTTCGAAGAGAGGGGTGATGGCCGCCTTGGGAGACTTGCCTGTTGTGTGGAGGAGCCACCAGCAGCAGCCTCGGGCTCATTCTCCCTCAGGTGGGTGGAGAAGGGTGGCTGCATTCCCATCTGCTTCTCCTCACTTCAAAGGGCTCAGTAGCAACCCCTGTCACTTTGGGTGACACGACAGCCCCTCATCACGAAAGGTGGTTCAGTCAAATTTTGGGGAATCTGGCCTGTTCCCAGTCCCTCATCCATTCCAGTTTTCCTAGCTTGCTCAGGGATTTCCCCAGCCCTGGACTCTAGATAGGGGAGCTCAACCTCAGCCATTTTAGGGACTTTTTTCTACCAATACTTATCCCTTCTCATTTCAGTCACTGAGACGGGCATCTCGGCTTTGATGTCAGGGAGGGCTGCAATTTGGTTCTGGTTGGGCTGCTGGTTCCTGGAGTTCCCTGGGTGAGGGCAAGTTCTACCTTGCTCTGCGTTACCTGGAGCAGGCTCTCTTCAGATAGTTCATCCTTTGCCATGGTAGCTTGAGTTTCTCTCCACGCACCCCAGGTGTCAGGGAGTGGATGGAAAGTCTGGGGCTCAGGATTCCCGGTTGTTTTTATTAGTTTTGAGAGAGTTGGCTTGCTGTCAGGGTTCCGACAGATGCCCTAATTAAATCATGAGCCTCAGGCCAAGTTTCAAAAGAAATCCAGTTATTTATTAGGAGCTTCATGTTGGCATGGACAAAGTAAAGCCTTACTTAATTCGTGCTTTGGCTCTGACCCTGTTTCCCCCTCCCCCCAAGATGTGCCATCAGTCATATTCCCCAGCGAAGCAACTTTGTGGGTTGTAGAAGTCACTCCCTCCGGCCATTGTGGGTCTCCGTGGAGATGACCTTGACGTTGCCAGCTGAAATGTGCTTTGTTTTGACTGAAATGCAAGTTCCTCGATGAAGCTGCGAGGCTCGATTTCCCCATCCCCCTTGCCTATGGCAACTCGAGAGCAGGTCAGGAATGCTTCACGAGTTGACACTAACATTTTATTGTATTGAATTTTAAAACATTTGTGTACAACTAGCATTTCAATATTTCAGATCCTAATAAGCTGTAATGGGAATCACCCTTCCAACTGAGCACAAATTCCTTTTTCGCCTGGCTACATTGAAAAACAAATTTCTATATTAATTAACAAACCATGGTTAACAAAATTCAGAACTGCAAACTGTTAAACCAATGTCAAATAGCACAGTTTGTTCTGAAGTAGTTAACTACTGATTTCCAGCTCAGAATAAATAGGAAACTATTGGTAATTGAAGATAATTGATTTGCTTGCTTTTTCACGTGAAGGGAAGAATAAAAATTGTATAGGTACAGTCAAAATATTTTCTAGACATTTAAACTGCTAAAGCAAATCAAGATTGTCTGAATGCAGTTGTAAAGACATAGCTGCATCCAAAACGTATTTCTTCTATAAAACCTAGTGTACACCTATTATTAGAGAAAAAAAGTTTATTTACATGGAAAATTAGTTGAGATACTAAGCCCATGAATTCATACAAAACATATTCATTTTTGTAAAAGCAAATGATTATGCTTTTGATACTTAATCACTTTTAATTTGGAAGAGGAAACTTTATAAAATGTTGCCTCTTTGGTCATCTTCTAATACTCATTATGATCAAAACATAAAAACAGGAACAAAGGGCTAATATCCCAGATAAAAAGTGATTCTTCTCCCATTCTATGGAGAAGTTGCCACATTCAGTAATATTCTTATGTCGCTTAGGATTCACAAATCCATGGGCTCCTCTCTAGTGCATAAATATGATTCATATTCAAACAGGGCCCAGTAGACTACATAGACATGTTTAGCACGCTCTCTCTCTCTCCCTCCCTCCCTCCCTCCCTCTCTCTCCTCTTATACTAAAGGGAATCAAGACAGGACAATCTTCAGATTTTACCTCACTCCTTCCTGACTATCCAGACTAAGCTGATATTTGCATAGCAGTCTTGGAATTCGTTCTTCAAGGTGATCTCACTGTTCTTCTAAAGGCAGACTCATTAAATCTCTTTCTTGCCATCTCAGGTCTCTGGCATTTCATAAGAGAAAGAACCAAATCTTTAAATTTGCTCCTATTATGAAGTGGGTGGAGCATTTTTCTCACCCACCTCCCCATGTTTCATCCACCTCTTTGCACAATTTTCCTGTTTTTCCACATTTTCTAGCCATCTAAAACAAAGAGCATACCTGCATGGATCTCACAAGATATCATGAATTGTTGATTTCTCAGTTTATGTTTTATACAATAATGCATTTACTGAAAGTGAAATTTCAGTTAAATGTTAGGTAAAGCTTTTCTTTCAAAAATATTCTTTAGATATCATCCCTTGCTCCTAAATTAATGTGAATATCAAACATATTCTGAATACAGGATAAAGATATTCTGAATACAGGATAATATTTTTTTAGGTTTCACACAGTTGATTATATACTGAAATGAAGAAACCCAAGTATGAAGCTAATAAAATCAATATGACACAGCTAAATAGTATTGAAACAAGCATCATATCATAGCAACATGAAGCCTTTATCAGCTTGTTCAGTTAATGAATGATAATTACAATTTTTAGTAAACCTATTTTACAGCTTATGATAGACCATTCAGGCATTTTCTGGGTCAAAATAGTGAGCAACTGTGATACTGAGATTTGCAACCAAGCTGCAAATATCGAGGAATACAATCAGAGGAGGCACTGAAGGCCTCCAAATAAATTATTAAATAGGCAAATAAACATATAAGTAAACAGGGCTGCATTAGGCCAAGGGGCACTAGCCATTTTCTGCATGAAACTTGTAGCCAGGTTGCATTATGGAGAAGAAGGGGGAAGCAACTGTAATAAGCAATCTAGACAAGGTAGTCTCTAATCCATTCAAGGGTCCTTGCACCCAGTCTGGAACATACAAGAGGATTCATGGGGCACAGTTTTTCTGAGGAAAGTTAGAGAGCAAACTTAAATCTGACAACCATGGCATTTCCCCAGGTGCTGCCTCATTATTCTACCAGAACAGTCCAGATCCTTCCAGCTCTTAACTTCAGGTGCTCATTCTGCTTCTGCACCAGCAATTGTCTCTGCTTTTTTGGACCCAGGGGAGAAATGGATTTCAGCAACTCCTCCTTTCCAGCTGTGTCCTGTTTAAGAGAAAAGTTTCCCTCAGGCTACTCCTGAACAGCTGGCAACAGCACCACCTCCCACAAGTCCCTATACAGATACCAAATCCTCCTCCCTAGCATGGATATGAAAAACATCAAAACCAATGGCTTGTCCAAATGCAACCTGGACACAACAGGGAAGCACCTTATCATCTTGAATGGTGGTTACATATCTGAACTATTTCTGCTGATTGGAAGATTTTTCTAACACTTTGGTTTTCTGTAATTTAAGATGGTTATTCCATCTCTGCCTTTCTTGAATAACACAAAGTAGTCTTGTCTTCTGGTTGACATCATTTCAATTATTTGAAAGGTGCTATCATGCTCCCCCAGTCTCCTTTGCTCAAGGCTAAACAAGTCTAATTGTTTAATCTCTCCTTTCATCAGGGTTAATTACAAGTTCCCTTAACATTCTCACTGCCCATTCTAAACCTCTTCCAGTTTCTCCCAAACTATGTTGAAGTGTGCTCCCTGAACTGGGTATAGTACCCAGTGAGGTCTGAGCAAACAGAATAAAGAAAAATAATTGCTTCCCATGATTTAAACTATGTTTCTATTGTTGCAGCCATGACATGCTCAGTCTTCAGTCAACTATTATTCAAAGATCTTTTTTAGAATTATTGTACAGTAACCATTTCTATACCTGTGTATTTGACTTTGGTTTCTTAAGAAAATGACCCACATTGATAACTAATTTATATTTTGGTCATAGATTAGCACAACAACCTTAAGTGTTAAAATGTACAATCATGTCATTATGACAGTCAGGCATATATAACCAAAACTTAGAATGTTAATTATATACACAGAAATGATAGGTAGGTAGGTAGGTAGGTAGGTAGGTAGATGAATACATTATCTTTTCTCATATAAAGAGAAAAATTTAGAATGTTAATTATATACACACAAATGATAGGTAGGTAGGTAGGTAGATAGATA
>AZIM01001590.1:81190-93574 GCA_000516915.1 Ophiophagus hannah
TCCCTCTCATTCCAGTCACTTAACTCACACGGGGAAAGCGATACTTGCAGCGACCATGCCTTTCTTCCTTTCCCCCGGGGAGAAAGAGGATGTGGGGAACGGAAAGCGAGGAGAGCGATCAGGCAAGTGAGCAACCCGGCAATCCGGTTCGGGAGCGTGGCCAGCCAGGGGTTGCCACCGGTTCAGCGACCCACACCAAATAACCGCTACTGGTTCGCCCGAATAGGTGCGAACTGGTTGAATACCACCTCTGGGTACAGCACAGTATTCCCCGCCCCCTACAAAACTCTTGGGGCAGAACAGACAGCTGCTGCTACTGAATATCCCAGATCAAAGCAAGGAACATTTTTTGAGCTCTGTCAAAAATGAGTCAAAAAGCACCCTGTCCAGAGGAGAATAGACCAGAGCTGCTCCTGGCCAATCCATGCTACCCTACACATCTAGTTATCCCTGGGGCAGAGATAAACCCTCCAGCTTTCATCCAAAACTGGATAGAATGCAATTCCAGCAACTGTAGTCATTTTTTTTATTTTGTGGACTAAGAAAGGAAGCAAGCTTTGCAGAAATATACGTATGTGCAGTGTGTGATAAAGTAAGACACATAATATGAATAGGTGTGCATAAGTTGTATGTCTCTATGTGTGTGTACTCTCCCAACCATATCAATAGTATTTTTTTCCAAAACAAAAGGCAACATAATCTTTGTATCTTTCCTTTTTATATATTTTTGTCTTTTTTTAAAAAAATGGGGCTGCATTTGTTATCCTTTCCTAATAAGTTTCCAGAGTCACAAGGAGCCTCATAAAACTTTTTCAGACTAACAAATTGTATTGTTGCTGTCCTCACTCCCCCCCCCTCCCCACACCTGATCCCAGTTCAAATCCTACATCAGTCTAGTCATTCCATTGCATTGATGAAATTAGTTATGGCTATGAAAGCATAAGCCTTTTAATACAATTTGTTAGTTTGAAAAGGGAGGCATGCAAAGGGCGATTTTATGACAACTGGCAAGTGATGACCAGACCCAGGCACTAGACTGAAACAATTTCAAATTGCAGTGTGTCAGCCATTACAGAGAGTCCTAGACCTACAACAGTTCATTTACAGACTATTCCAAGTTACAAAGGCACTGAAAAATGTTACCATTTTCACAGTAACGATTTTTGCAGCATCCCCATGATCATGTGATCAAAATTCAGATACTTGGCAACTGGCTCATATTTATGACATGTGATCCCAATGTTGTGCGATCACCTTTTGCAACCTTTTGACAAGCAAAGTCAATGGGAAAGCAAGATTCACTTAACAACCATGTTACTTATCAAATGCAGTGACTCAGTTAAAAACTGTGGCAAGAAAGATCGTAAAATGGGGCAAAACTTACTTAACAAATGTCTGACTTAATAACAAAAATGTTGGGCTCAATTGTGGTCCTAAGTCAAGGACTACCTGTTCCAGCAGGCAAAGTATTCACATTTATGATGCAGGTACATTCATTAGCTCTATATCAAATTCAAATTCAATAAAGTGAGTCAGAGAATTAAAGTTACAACTAGGATTGAGGAGACCCAGATTCAAATCATCCTGCCACATGGCAAACCTCTAGGTGACTTTGGATCAAGATGGGAAATAAATCTAAACAAATAAATGAGAGTCTAGTGCTATTACAAAACAAAGAATGAATGGGGTTATTTAGATACCTTGATACTTTTAATGTAAGTAAATGCAATGTAAGTAAGTAAAGATGGTTTAATTCATTTTTTTTCTTTATGCTGATTAAAAAAACATGTTGTATCTTGCACTGAAAGCATTTCAACCATTCAGCAGGTTCTGACCAGTTCTGGAGAACAGGTAGCGGACATTTTGAGTAGTTCAGAGAACCAGAAAATACCACCTCTGACTGGAGATTTTACAGTATCCTTCCCCTGCCACGCCCAAGCCACACCCACAGAACCAGTAGTAACAAAATTTGAATCCCACCACTGATCTGAATTGATATTAAGCTAGAATCATTCTTCCTTGCTTCTAATATTCCTATGATTTAGAACCACCCTTATTTATTCAGTGGAAATCTCTGCACAATTCTGCTAAAGGTGTTGCCTGAATGGGAACTAAAACACACAACTCTTCTATTACAATCTTTTTTTCCTGGACAGATCACCTCCTTGAGAAGCCATGTTGTATGTGCATGGCTGAATTAAAGCAAAGTTTGCTAATGAAGTACATTAACTAAAATGGAGAATCACATTGCTGATACTTTATCTGTCATACTACTTTCATTGGAAAGTGAGTTATTTTTGTTTAGATTTCTACCCATTTTCTTCAAGTGACTTGAGATAGCATACTTTAAATTCTCTTTAGTTTTTGCAGACAACCCTGTAAGATAGGTTGCAAGATCATTCCTCACCCCAAGTCACCTAGTGAACTTTCTTGGTTAAGGATAGACCTTACCAGCAGTCTCCTCAATCCTAATACAGGCCCTAAGCATTTAAATCACAAGAGCTGTAGACAAAAATAAATAAATAAATGGGCACTGTAATAAATAGTTGTAATGCATTCTTTTTCACAGTAAAAAAGATTTCTTACTAAGTTGACTGAGCTAGAGTGCTTACAATAAAAGAATGGTCATGGAAGAAGCTTCATTTTTGCCCCACCCCTCTCCTGGTACACCATAGTGCTAACCTCAAGGAAGCAGAAGCAGCAGCAGCAGATGAAGGATATCAGTCCTAAAGGCCATCTTTCTCTTTGGATCTTCAGGGCTGCCATGTTTAGTGCCTAGGCCCCTGCTGTGAGAAACTGGAAGGGGAGGTTGCACGAAGTGGGTAGAGATAGATAGTCACAACAACATTCCTTTCTCTGAGAGCCAAGGACGTTCAGCCTGCACCTGGAGAGCCATGACTGGGAGGCATCTCCAGTTGGGACTATGGACAGTTTGGACCATGTGATGGACATGTGGTACAGGGGAAAGGGCTTTGACTTTCGTTTGGGTGGGGAAAACCCGGGGGACTTTCAGATTTGGGTTTATCTTGGAAAAGACACAACACCCTCAGAATACATTAGAAATACCAAGTGTTTACTTGTTCAATTTGTATGTCTTTTATTGAAGGTAAGGATAGTAATATCTTGGTAGTGGGGGATGGGTATGGCTTTTATCAGTTCCATTTTTCAGGATTAAACATGGTTTTCCTTCCTGAATGACAGAATCTCTTAACCAGTTGAACATCTTCGGTTCTAAGCCTGCTTTTGGGAGGGAAGACTTTTGCCATGCATGGCACAGGAGACTGGTGCCAGTTCCCAGTTTCAGCTTGTTAGATTAATTCCAAAGATACCTTAAAGTTGCAAGCACTCTTATCATACTTTAAAGTAAATCCAAAGTGATTCTTCAACACTTTCTGGAAAAGGTGAAAAAATAACAACACACTTGTTCAATAATTTGTATGCAATAAGTTAATGAACCAGAGTGCAACACTTACAAAGAAATCACAAATAAAACCTTTGTATACAGGTAGTCCACAACTTACGACACACACTTGAGCCCAAAATTTCTGTTGCTAAGTGAGACATTTGTTAAATAAATTTTGCCCCATTTTACGATCTTTCTTGCCACCGTTGTTAAATGAGTCACTGCATTTGATAAGTAACACCGTTGTTAAATGAATCTGGCTTTCCCATTGACTCTGATTTTGGGAAGATCACAAAAGGTGATTGCATGACTCTGGAACACTGCAATCTTTATAAATACATGTCAGGTGTGAAACATCCAAATGTTGATTATACGATCATGGAGATACTGCAAGAACCGTAAGTGTGAAAAACGGTCATAAATCACTTTCTTCAGTGCTGTTATAACTTTGAATGGTCATTAAGTGAACTGCTGTACGTCGAGGACTACCTGTATATAATGGATCTTTCAATAGCAGAAAGAGCACCAGAATGTTGTTATTCAGTTGCTAAGTCTTTGTGACCCTACGGAGCACACCATGCCAGGATAGCCTGCCCTCCACCATCTCCGGGAGTTTGCCCAAATTCATGTTCACTGTGTCAATGACACTATCTAGCACTTCACTCTCTGTCTTCTCCTTCTGTTTTTGCTTCAATCTTTCCCAACATCAGGATCATTTTTCAATGAGAGCACCAGAATAGGGACCAATTAAGCAGCAATTAAAGTTAAAAAGTCCTTATTGTACATTCTAGGAAAAATGTTCCTCAGTTAAAATAATCCAAACTGTTAATATAATTTACATTCTCAAAAGAAATGTGAATGTGAAAGAAGTTTATATGTAAACCTTGTTAACAGCAGATAATAATTAATATAAGTTGTCAAAACTTCATTTTATTAGTTGGACATTTTTTAGATATGTGAATCAGAAAGCCAGACAATTGATTGGAAAAATGCTTTATTAAATCAAAGCAAACCTAGAGCAATAATACCTTACATTTTCATGCAGTTAACCCAATGTAACCCAATCTAATGTTTTTCAGATATGTTGGACACCAACTTCCCTAATTCCCAGCATTACTGAAGCATTATGGGATTTGAAGATCTATACAGATAAGAGTCACCAAATTTCAGAAGGCTGAGTTAACCAAATGAATCAGGCAACAGTTTAGACTTGAACTGAGCTATAGTCTACTGACAGCACAGCAACACCTTCCCAACGTATTACAAATGTTTGATCATATTAATACAAATCCCCATGAAGAGTATTCATATTTGAAGAGTACTACTTCAAGCCCACACATTCTTCTATGTAAAAATACATAGAAAGCAGACATAGAAAGATTGGTGTTCCAAATCCATTTTTTCTTTATGTGTAAGAATATAAGCCAATCATTGCTATAAAAGCGAAGACGCATATAGCAAAAACCAAAGGAACTGATACCTCCAAGAACAGAACTGGTGGGCCACAGCTAAGAACGTAATTTGAAACATTTGTGCAAATCTAGACTAGTATTTACCACATGGCACTCCACCATGAGGAAGAATAAGAGGCAGACCCAAAAGAAGATAGAGACAACTTTGAAGACACAATACAACATCAATTAACAATGGTTGAGGTTGCCAGAGCCAAAACTCTGCATCTTGTTCAACACCAGAAATGGTAAAAGAGGAAGTGAAGAAGGTTCTACCACTGTTTAAGATATATAGTATCTATGTTGTCTGTAAAATAATACAAAGATTTTTAACACATACTAGGAAATCAGAGGGTGTTAAATTTTATCTGCTGCTGTATTTTTCTCTGTGCTGAAATGACTGGGATCACTAAATTACAGGGGTGTGCAAAACATTTTGTTTTGAACCATTTCATGTGCAAACCTTCCCAAATCCCCTGCCTCTCCAACAGGTTGTTTTCAGCTTTTTAGAAATGTTTTGAGCATGAAACAGAGTGTAGATATGTAAATACCACATATCAGGGTGTTATGAACATCTCTTACAAACCTTTAACTACAGTTACTTCCTCAGACTGAGCAAGGGACTTATCACTTACAGGTGAAAACTCTTAGTAATCTTTTCTGCTTGATCAGACCAGGGCAAAGCCAACTCAGCTTTAGAGGCAGACAGTGCAGCTACTTGGGACAGCAACAAGTAAGGGCAGAATAAAAATTTCAAAAATAAGAAGTGTCCCCAATCCTTTGTATCGTCAGTATCTTTTATTTTATTGATCAATTTATTGATCTGTTGGTTGATCACAGTTGTTCAACCAATTCCTATCTGCTGTAGCAAATGCTCATACAACTCATTCATTACAATTTCAATATGTATAATGAATGTAATTTTTGTTCCGTGACAGGCTATATTATCATTTGATACTGAAACAAAATTAGAGAGAAGTCCTGTTTCTTATTTATATATCCCATCAATGTTCAATTACAAACCTGTCAATAAGGTACTCAAATTAATAATTCAAAGCACAGCATTTTTTCACTAAAGTATATGTAATACATTACATGAACCAATCTAATGTAGAAGGTAGCATCCTCATTAAAAAGAAGAAAACTTGGCTTCATCTATAATCTATGTAAGTGTAATTATAGATGCAGTAATGAAAAGATGAAGCTGACATCTGTGAAATATGTGCCAAAAAAAATTTGACCTGCAACCTTTTGGAAGGAAACATAAAAACATGCATAGTATAGCCAAGTCTTACTCACTTGGAATTGCCACAGGCTAATAAATATGAGGAAAAAAACACTCTCTCCAAAGCATGTAATTTTAATACAGTTGGGTGAGAATAGTTTGTTTCAAAAGCAGCTTTTTTCTTTCTTTCTGCTGTCTGGTACACACAATATTTACAGTATATAGAAAGCCAAGTCAGTTGCCTATTATGGGCTTCCTTCTTGTTTTAACGGGATACAAATAACCAAGATCATGTTAAGGGATGTAGTTCTCAATTGATCTTTTCAAAGGAGCCTCGGGGTAAATTGTTCTATTATTTATTTGAAAGAATTAACTCCTGGAGGTGCAACAAGATAAGATTAAATGACCAAAGTTTTCATTATTCAGATCTCAATTTTGGCCACAAAAAATTCACGTTGTAGTAGATTAACTAGAATATATACATCAAATCTCCTGTCTCTTACATCAACTTATTTCTACATTTTATTATATTTTAGGAATATTTAACCAAATCAAATCCACTGAGAAAATATTGGTCCCTTATACACTCCATTCTTCCTAGTTTCATAAGAAACATAAATAATATCTAAACTTCTATTCCTCAGTTTAAATGTTATTTATGCTCCTCATGAGACTAATCCATAAAATTTAGTCCAGGACACTAATAACATATCATTAGCAACAAGTAAATAACTGAGTGCTTTTTAATAATCTTGCAATTCACACACTCATAAAATCTTTTTTTTCCACTCATAATTTGCTAAAGGACAGAAAAAAATGACGAGTGCGATAGCTCCCTCTCAGAAAGTGATGACAGAAAGATCATATTTTATTACTGCACATTTCTATTTGAAGCAGAATTTAATTTGGAATAATATATAACTATTTGTTTACAGTCCCAAGTAAAAAAGATATAAAAAAGAATTTAAAAAGTACCTTAAAATAATTAGCATGATCAAGTGTGAAATAACAAAAAATGGAGGAATTCACATAAAATATGTTGCTAAGAAAATTAGGCAGATGGAAAAGTTATAAAATAAAAATTTTCAGTTGTATAAACCAGAACAGATGAATATCTAACATTTCAAACAACAATGAAGCAATATACAGCTATTTGGTAAATAAATGTCAATAACCAGGAAAAATGTATATTTTCTTTTTTAAGCATTTAAAGTGTTGCAAGCATCCAAAAACATAAAACTCATTTTGAAAAGGCTCAAAAAGTAAAGGCAAGGGAGGTGGAACAGTAATAAAGAACATTTTATGTGTGTTTTTTCAATCATTCAGTCCACCAAATATATTTTTGGAATACTTGAATACCTTGAAATATCTTTTGCTTGGAACTAATGTGTAGCCATGAATGCATCACAAAAGAACTTCTCACCCAACTTCCAACAAGTTTAAGTTTTTCTATCATGTTCAACTAAATATGATTAAACTTATTAGCAATTTAGGTGTCAGCTATGGAATCCTAATTCATTGCTGCCACATACCTTGAGAAAGTGGGAGAGGGGTGATATTAATCGGAATGGATGTTCCCTGGAACGCTGACATTAGGAGTAATTCAGACTAACAATCACATTCAGGTATATATTAGTATGAAGAACCAATCTGCCCTCTGTTCTTTGTATACAAACCAACCTCATAGATTGAACAAGATTAATTAATCTATTATGCAAAACACTTTAAAATATAACTTACTGCTTGTCAGGTGACTTGGCGAGGTATGTTGCCCATTGGGTGTGCTTGAAGTAAGGTCAATCGCCACATTGGAGTGTTCCCTTTCAGGTGAAAGGTCATGGTCACCTATTATATTTTTAAAAAGTGTCAGTTTTTATTTAGAAAAACTGTTATTTGCACCCAGGACAAAACTGTTTCTGGTAATTCTGCTCCCAAGGTTATTAGATTCTTCCATTCATTAAAGGCTAGGGTGTAGGTTACAACTGCTTACAAGGTATGGCAAAAAGGTCTGTTTATTGGCTTGCTCAACATTAACAACACTGGTTTAATATTATGGTCTTGGGACAAGGCCAAAGAAATGTCCACACCCCTTCAATTTCACACTCAGTTCCTTTGCATACAGTGTATGGTTTATTTAAAAAAGAAAAAAGAAACACAGAGGGAAAGATTATGTTCCATATAGGCTGCCTACCACCTGCCTTTCAAGACATCTATACAGTGTCACTGAAATGACCAAATTAACAAAAAATAAAATATGATAATAAAGAATTATCTTCATCACCCAATAAGGCAAAAGTCCAAACAATGACAGGAAAATTAAACTGATACTTACAGGGCAGGTATCCATCAGTAGCCTCCACTTCCATAATCAAAGTGCAGTGCTATAAAATAAAAAATACACTGTCAAAGATGCCCTCACTCTGCCAACTCTTGAAAGATCTAGGTTTCTTAGTGAAGTCTCCTTTTTGTCATTGCTAATCAAACCAGTGTTTACATAGCAGAAGGCTTTCTGCTTGGAATCTTTCTGAAAGCACCCAGTGATCAGAATAATTTACTTTTTTCCAAAAATGAACCTTGTGGAGGTGGTGAGGGGGAATCACATACTAAAATAATTACTAACCAGATTTTTAATAAATCTTATTTAGGTCAGGTATGTGTTAACTGGCTTGCCAGTGACTTAACAATCAACAGCTACTTCTATGCAAAAGGCAGGAGCGTATTTGTTAATAAACCCAACAGGGAATCTGAGTATCTTGAGTAGGAATTTTTGGACTGGTTTTTAAGTACTGTCAAATGTCAGTGCTACAAAGTTTCTTACCATTATGGTGTGAACAAAAAAATGCTGAACAAAAAATGGGAAATGTATGCTTCCATGACACTGATATAACATTTTTGCACAGGAACCAGTTTCTTCTAGCTTAAGTTTTTAACCCTGGAGCAATTGTTAAAGTAGTTCCAGATTGCATGCATTACTGCAGTCTCAAAAGTTTTTTGAAGCACTTTGCTAGCAAGGAGCACACTATTACTTTCTAGAAATCAAATAACCATATTAGATGACACTCAGTCATCTACTATATGAATAAAAATGGAATAAAATAAAAAGGTAAATAATCAACATTTTAAAGTGAAATTTAAAAAGAAAAAACCATGGCCGGCAAAGAATTGCATTTTTCCCTCCTAGTTTCCCGGCTCCCTTTTTGCCTTTAGTTTCAAAACTCTTATTACATCAAGCAGTTAAATTATTCACAATGAACCATTTCTGTATTGATTGCTAAGTATATTTAGCTCCAGCTCCTGGAATTTCTCCATTACTTACTGGAAAACAGGCAGCTCCATTTCTTGTCTCCTAAACCACTTCCCTTTACCTCATCCCCCTCCTTAAGAAAGAAAGACTTCTCTGCTGCGTTCCTTTCTCTTTGGCATACAACATATCAAATTCCCAAGATACTCAGTATAATGCTTAGATTTCATCGGGCAACGCTGCCGTCGTGTTGATGTTTACATGGCTTTAAGAATAATACTTGAGATCTAAATGTTTTAGCATAAGAGCAATCCCCTCATGCCTTTCCAAAATTACCTTATCTTCCACCTTCAGCAGGTAACATACACGGGAACAAGGGGGAAAAGTTCCTAAAGCCCACGGGGGAGGAGAGAAATACTATCCCAGCCAATGAGATGGATAGCAAGGCAAAAGGCGGGGGNNNTAAAAGGGGGGGGGGGGAGAAGGAAAAGTTCTATGGTAAAAAAAAAAAGTTTGTTCACCATTTCCAAATTCTGATGGCAGCTTCTACCCCTCCTCCCAACCAAAAACGAAGAGAAAGACGGAATTACAATACCCTGGAACTACAGCGAGATGGGGGGGGGGCGCCTTTTGAAATAAGTCAGATCCCTCTTTTCCTCCCCGCCCTCATTTTCCCCCTCCCTCCTCCAGGGTTCAAGGGAAGATGGAGAAAACTTACAGGTAGATCATTCAGAGCAAGCGGATCGGAAGGGAAACAAAGCAAAAATGAAGAAGGAAGCTTCTTCTCTCTCTTCCCGCCCCCCTTCAGGATGGGCTTGTTGGGAATGGCACGTACTTTCAGGAAAGATGAAGAACAAAAAAAAAAGGGAGAGAGAGGTCAGCCAAAGCTACAGCAGTGCGATTAACCAGACGAGAGAAAACTTGATCCACCGGTTCCTTAAGAACCGTGAGGGAAGGGGGAAAAATCTTGGAGGAAAGAAGAAAAAGAAGAAAAGGGGGGGGGTGTGACTGATCACGGACTTTAAGAAGAAGAAGAAAAAGAATCCAGAAACCCAGGCCACTATTTTTGGCCCTAGCCAAAATAAAACGAGCGCCTAATTTTACCGGCGTCTGTTTCTTTCCGCGCGCTGTCAATTAATTTAAACACTGCATTTTTGAAATAGAACGCGTGGCGTGGCGTGCCACGAAATATTGTGTTATCATTCGAGGAGATTTCGTCGGAGGGATCCGCGTGCATCGTGGACGGAAGACTCTTAACTGCAACCGACAAGCCCACTTCAGTTAAGAAAACAAAAGCCAACCGCATTAAAAACTGGGGACGAATTAATCGATTAGCCTCCTAGAAATCAGAATTCTGGTTTGTTTGGTTTTTTTTGTTTTTTTGTTTTTGTTTTAGGCATTCTTTAATCCGCATTCACCTAAATGGCTCGGCCAACGTGAAATGATGGTTTTCCAAACAGAAATGCAAATCTAGCCTTTTCACGTCCTTATGTTATTCTAAAGCTTTATTTGGGGATTAAAAAGCAACAAGTCCTGTTGACCCCGAGGTTAGAGATGCTCCATAATTGCGCGGTACTCAGTGACAGACCTCATCCGCCTCCCTGCCCTTCTCAGCCACACACACACACCTATTCACCCACGCATCCTGACGACACTGAAGACAGAGCCCGGCAGGCAAGCCTTTCTAGAGATAAATGTTCTCGTTTCCATCCGCCACCAGCCGAGCCGAAGAAATAGCCCAACAAAGATTTACCTTTAGCAATGCGCGTAGGGAAACAATTCCACCATCCTCCCGGTTTGTTTGTTTTGTTAATGAGTCTTTTCCTTTCTCGGTTTCTTTCCTAGGCTTAGCGATCGTGTGTTTGCGCCCCGCAGTTGGTTATGGAAACTAAGGCAGTGGATCTGTAGCTAAGGGTAATCCTGTTTTTTACTTCCTCCATCTTCAGAGAGCAGGGTTAGCCTGGGACAACTGGTCAAACCCCGAGAAACCGATCCGGCAACTCACACGCTCGCTCGCTCGCTTGCTCGCGCACTCACTCACTCACACACACACACACACACAGGCATCACAGAAGTCTCACCCAGACACTCTGAGCAGGAGAGAGCGATCTGGGAAGCTCGTTGTCTGGCTTGGCAGCGCTGCTCAGCTGACTCGGCAATCGATTACAGGACAAGTCCCCGAACACGCCCGCAGCCTCTTTGCTCCCGAGCTCAGGCGGCTCTTCCCAGGCGGAGGCGCTGGGTGGGACCCGTCTGGGGCGAGGCAGTGCCCTCGTCCCGGAAAGAGCCCCGTCGCCACCCCGGGACAGCTGCCGGCACGGCATAAACTTTCGGGAGAGGGGGCTTTTTGCCGCTCCTTGCTGTAAAACTCTGCTGGTTGGGCACTGTATTTCCAGTGTTGCCTGTCTCAACATAATTGTAACACGGAAGCGAAGTCGAATAAAAAGTGTGTGTGTGTGTGTGTGTGAGAGNTGTGTGTGTGTGAGAGAGAGAGATAGAGGGGGGGGGAGAGAAGGAGGGGGGAGAGAGATCGCACTGCAAAATAGTTTAATATGGGCTTCAAAACACACTAGGCTGAACATTGTGGTTCAGTACGTTGTGCTATCCTTGGCTGATCTCAAACATCTTAGCGTGATTGGATGCACCATATACAGAGATGGGAGACCCCAGGAATTCGCAAAGCTGTACGCTAAAAATTGGGAAGGGTTTTTTTTTTTTTTGAATATCTATAATGTATATCCCAGAAGGTGCCAAATTATTTCCGTATAGCTGCCAAGAAAAATAGATGGATGTGCCATATAGTCACCAATAGTAGCCCTCAGCTTGGAAGGAGATTTTATCTTTATGTTTATGTGAAACCCTGTAGCTACCCTCAGTTTATATTTTAGTGTTGCCAAATGCAAGTATTGGGTTAATTTAGTAAAAAAAAATAGTTAATACCTTCACCAAGGGAGGCTCATTCCAATTTCATTGTACACATGTTGTGCATTGACAGTAAACATTTGATTTGATTTGATTTAATCCAAGGTTAAGCATATGGTCCAGAGGTGGTATTCAGCAGGTT
>AZIM01001590.1:133476-147865 GCA_000516915.1 Ophiophagus hannah
CTTCTTAAAAACCTCCAATGATGAAGTACCTACAACTTCATTTTGGCAAGCTGTTCCACTGGTTAATTGTTCCCCACTATTAGGAAGTTTCTCTTTAATTCCAGGTTGTTTCTCTCCCTGATTAATTTCCATTGCCTGCTCTCTAGTGTTTTGAAAAATAAGTTGACTCCATCCTCTTTGTAGCAAATACTAGAATATCCCCAGTCCTTCTTTTCTCTAGATTAGCCAAACACAAATCCTGAAACCGTTTTTCATATGCTTTTGTCTTCAGGCCTTTAATCCTCTTAGTTGCTTTTCTTTGCATTTTTTCCAAAGTCTCAACATCTTTGTGGTAATGTGGTACCACAAAACTGGATACAGTATTCCAGGCTTGGCCTTACTAAAGCTTTATAAAGCAGTACTAATACTTCACGTGATATTGATTCTATGCCTCTGTTGGTTGTGTTAGACTTTTTGTCTGCTGCTGCACACTGCTGACTCATGTTTAAGTGATCATCCACTAGGACTCCAAGATCCCTCTCACAGTTCTTGTTTTTGAGCTAGGTTTTGCCTAATCTGTACTTCTACTTGGTTTTTCCTGCCCAGGTGTAAAACTTTGCTTTTTTCCACATTAAATTTCATTTTGTTGGATAGGGCCCATTGTTCAAGTCTCTCAAGATCTTTTTGGATCCTGTCTTCTGGGGTGTTGGCTATTCCTGCCAGCTTAGTGTCANNNNCAAATTTGATGAGTTCCCCTTCTATTCCTCATCTAAGTCATTTATGAAGATATTGAATAGAACTGGGCCTAGGACAGAACCTTGTGGTACCCCACTGCTTACTTCCCTCCATGTAGATGTAATACTATTAAGGATGACTCATTGAGTGTGGTTTGTCAGTCAGATATAAATGTTATCTATCCCACATTTTGGTAGGTTGGACTATAGTTTCTTTTTGCGTGAAGACTGATGCAAAGAATGAATTAAGCAGTTCTGCTTTCTCTCTGCTGCCTGTTATGTCCTTGCCATCTTCTCTCTTAAGTGGATCTACTATTTCCTTGACTGTTTTCTTGTTATTCATAGGCTGAAACAAACTTTTTTTGGGTTATCTTTGACGTTTGTTCAAAACAATATCCATTTTTTGGTTTGGTTTCTTTTTGTGCATTTTCATGTGAAATAAACTTTTGCTTTTTTATATTTTGAATTCTTCTTACAAGAATTCATAAAAGCTATTTTTTCACAAAACAAAGGGGTTTTCTCTACACATAATGATATACTTTTCTATAATTACAGTTATAGAGATGCAGAAGTAGTTTTTAACACAGAAGAGGAGGAGGAGGAAGAAGAGGAGGAACAGGAATAGAAAGGGGTCTACGACAATTCACCATGGCCAATTCACCACAGTCAAGTTGCTGCAGCCAACTTACCAACTTGCCACAGCCAACTCACTGTGGGACAACTTGCTGTGGGACAAGAGTTACAGTAATATCAAAGAAATAGTGGAATAGAATCATTAAAGAAACTATACTAAGGGAGGGAACAAAATGAAATGTGAATGACTGAAATTTATTTGCAAGGAAAGAAGACAAGAATTAAGATAAAATTGTTGCAGGATACAAGAACGAGAGGAGGCTTTGGATTACCCAATTGAGAATTATATTATCAAGCAGTAATATTGATGTGGATAAAAGAATGGATTGTATTGAAAAATGTTAGACTGTTAACATTGGAAGGTCATGATTTGCAATTGGGGTGGCATGCATTTTTATGGTATAGTAAAAGTAAGGCACATGGATATTTTCTGAGACATTATATCAGGGACGCTTTATTAACATATGGGGGAAAATGAGGGAGTATCATTATATGAAAATACCATATCCAAATGTTTTTAAAATGAAATATATTATTAGATATGATGAAATTTTAAATGAAAAGGGTAAACTCAAAACAAAGGAAGAATTAGATGAACAAGGAATAAATATAGATTGGTATTCATATTTGCAAATACATTCAAGATATGAAAAAGATAGTAAGGTGGAACGGTTTTATGAAGAATTGACTGACTTAATAAAATCTTAACAGGCACTGAAGAGAGGATGATTAAAAATTATATGGTTATTTACTGGAGTGAAATTAGAAGAGCAAGTTAAAGAAACAAAGATTGCATGGGGGAAAATTTTTGGATATGGGATAGATTTGGATAAATGGCAGAAACTGTGGACAAGAAATTATAAATTAACAATGTCAGCGGCTTATAAAGAGAATTTGTATAAGATGTTTTACAGCTGGCACCTACCCCCGGCAAGACTAGCAAAGATGTTCAAGGATAAATCGGTGAAATGTTGGAAATGTCATCAGAGACCTGGATCATATTATATGTGGTGGACATGCATTGAAGCTAAAAGGTACTGGACTAGAATACACACATGGTTGGAAAGAATGATAAAACAACACATAGATTTAAAACCGGAGATATTTTTATTGGGAATTATGCCTGAAGGTTCTAATAGAGAGATAACATATTTAATTATTTATGTATTAACAGCAGTTAGAATCGTATTTGCACAAAATAGGAAAATTGAAAAAATTCTGACAGAGGAGGAAATAATTAAGAAAATAATGGAATGTGCAGAAATGAGTAGATTAACAATGGCAATTAGAGAACAGGAGGAAAAAGAGTACTATAAAATTTTGGATTTATTTTATGAATGGTTAGATAGAAAAATAAGAAATTGAAATATGTGGTAATAGTTATAATATATTATAATTGAGTAACCTTGAATGAGGTAGAGTATGAATATAACTTAGTAAGAATGAGATATGTTTTTAAAAGATAACAATTATGTCAATAATAATATAACATTTGTACAATATGATTGCTGATTAGAATGGTTTATAAAAATATAACAAGAAATGTATAACATTATTATGCGCACAAGATATATGCATCCAACCGACACACTGTAAAATTGAAATATGGTTTTATTTGTTGTCTTTGTTGTTAAAATAAAAAAAACTTTTAAAAAAATGAAATGTATATGACAAAAATTAAAATGTTTTTTCAATATTTTTAAATAGTTAAATTGAATTGTTGAATTGCCCTGCAGCGAGTTGTTCTGTGGCCAATTGGACATGGCAAGTTGACCGTGGTAAGTTGGCCATGGTAGTGCTGTGGTTAGCCGGCAGCAGGTGCGGATGGTGGAGGACAGCAAGGACTCAGATGAGGGGCCGGGACCATCAGGGAGTGGACTGCTGCCCTCAGGGATTGTGGGGGCTGGCAGCAGTGATGAGGAGGGTCCTGAGGAGCCTGTGCCANAGGGAGTGGACTGCTGCCCTCAGGGATTGTCGGGGCTGGCAGCAGTGATGAGGAGGTTCCTGAGGAACCACTAAGTGCGCGTGAGCGCAGGATGATTCGTAGAAGAGAACAGCCTGAAGCAGCACAGGCGACTCGCAAGTAAGGATGCAACATAATGGCCCCTCCCTCCAGGGAATATAAGCCTGGTTTCAAAAGGTTTTTGCCTCTGCAGAAGGCAAAAACGCTCTAAGGACCCAGCATTGTGTGTAGAGACTCCGGCTTATCTGAAGAATTCTGTCNTTGGCTGCAAGCCATCTTTTATCTACAAAGAAGTTTATTTGTAGATTAAAGCTGTGAAGGTTTGAGTTGCTGCGTTTGTTTGAGATTTTCTTGCTGGTAACAGGGTTGGGTCAGAACAGGTAGGCTGGCTGTGGCGAGTTGGGAGAAAAGAGGTAGGGGTTATTGGGTTTGTAAGGAGAGGAAAACAGATTTCATAAGGTGGAAAAAGAAATAAAGAATGTTTTACAATCTTTAAAAAGTTAAAGAATAAATAGAAATTATTATTAAACATTAAGTAAAATATTTGAAAAAATATTGGGAAAAATATGGGAAAAAATGTTAAGAAATGGACAGACCAAAGATTGGACCCAGTATTTGAGAGGTGGTCTGATCAAATAAGAATAAAGTACAATATTTTCTTTCTATGCTTTGAAAATCACACTTCTATTATACAACTTAAAGCTGCATTTGCATATTTTGTAGCTTTTGATATTTAATATTTTAATCCTTCATTTGCAATCAACCATTATGGTAAAATCTGTTTCATGAATTCAATTACCAAGACTTAATCCTAAGTAAAAGGATGAAATGTTTGAGGGAATAGAATTTGGAGGAACTTTGGGGGAGAGTAACCATGTCATGCTAGAATTTGCCATAATTAAGCAAATGAATAACTGAGTAAAGTGAGACCATTATTTTAGACTTTAAGAGAGAGAGTTCAACAAACGATTAGAGAGACTAGGAAGGATTCTGTGGATGGAATTCCTAAAAGGAAAAACAGTTCAGATTGCATGGGAAGCTCTGAAAAATGAATTACTAAAGGCCCAAACAAGAAAAACAAAAGACACTAGACAAGACCAACATGGTAGCACAAAGAATTCTCTGACAAACTGAGGGACAAGAAGGACAAGTAAAAAAAAAAGGAAATAATGGGAAAAGATGACAAGATGGTGACAGGCAGCAAGGAGAAAGTGGAGCTGACTAATTTCTTATTTGCATCGGTTTTCACGCAAAAGGAAAAAATAGCCCAATTCACCACAAGTAGCACAGTGGGTGACAGAACAGGAATACAGATCAAAATAGGTAAGAAACACTAGCCATTCTAGGTAAGTTCAAATCATCAAGACCAGATGGTTTATATCCCAAGGTTCTGAACAAAATATTTCAGAGCTCCTGGAGTGTAGGGGTACTACCAGAGGACCGAAAAAAGATGATATAATACCAATCTTCTAGAAGGGAGTAAAAGTGGATCCAGGACATTATGGACCAGCAACTTGACATCAATATCTGGGAAAATTCTAGAAAAGAATCAAGCAGCAGATTTCTGAGCACCTAGAAATGAACAAACCTTCCATTAAAATTCTAAAATCAACAACAATAATAACGGCTCTAAGATAATAGATGTTATGAGCAGCTGTATTTTCATTTTTCCCCTAAAGGTCCAGCATGGTGGAACCATCTGGAATTTGGAAGGAAGGTGGAGAAACAACATGGACTTGCTTTCTTCCTTGTACAGAGAAAGTGCCCTTATTAGTCCTACCTGAAGTTGTCACCTGGATTTGTAGGTGATGCCTTATGGTAGATTCTGAAGCAACTAGTAGTTTCATAGACTTTGCAATTGCTGACGGTTATATTATCTTTTTGTATTCTGGCAAACCTGTGGTGGTCAAACAAACCATCAGGAGGAGATGTTTCATTTCAGGACAAATAAATAGTTGGGTTACCATTCCCTTTTCTGTAGGGAATAATAGCTATCATTCTTCAGGTTTGTCTGCTATCAAACTGAGGATCTCAGGAATCATTTGATATGATCCAAATCGTTTGAACATGTGTTTTATAAACCAATTTAAGAATCATAGACCAATTAAAAAAACCTTATGCCAATGTATTTATTTTGCTTCCCTTCTAACAATGTTGTTAAATACTAGGTTTTGTTAAATGTAATTACAATGTTTTCAATATTTGCCTCCTGATATATTTCTACAATTCATCATCAAAATTTTGACAGCTGTTAATAGATTTGAGGATAGAACTAAAATTATGCAATACAGAATCTAGAGTCTATTTTTATTTTGGATGCTTACTCTCATTTTCTTTATTTTTAAGTGGTGATATAATTCAAGCATCTTAATAAAACAACAAAAGAAAAGAAAATGCTGCAGAAAATATCAACAAAATATGCACAATTGCAGATAATACTAAATTTTGAAGATAAAGCTACTGAAAACTGTTCATTATTGGATTGAGAATCAAATATTATTTTTATTATGTACTATATGAAGAGTGTATTGTATATTGTAACTCCTGAATGTGGTAACCTCCAGTCATATTAATATAAGTGTCTGGGGCATCTTATCATTCCTTTCCCTTTTTCAATGCTTTAAAAATGCTCTTATACTGAAAAAAATGCAATGGAACTTATCATTTTTTCTAATTGAGATTAGTAGGTCCACAGCAATTTCAAATGAATATTAAAAGATAATTAACCCACATAGGATTATTAGCCTTGCTGAAGCTGAGACAATACCTATGGAAGCCTGCCAAAAATCTATTATGGACTGCATCAACAGACATAGCATCAAGAACATGAGAAGTGCTAATACCACTTAATATTGAACAATGAGGCCACACTTAGAATACTACATCCAGTTATGGTGACCATGATTAAAAAGAAAAAAAAATTAAAAAGTTCAGAGAAGAACAACTAAGAAGATAAGAGATCTGCAGATAAATCATATGAGGAACATTTAAGGGAATTAAATATGTCTAGCCTAACAAAAAAAAAAGAATTGCGATGACATGATAGCTGTTTTCTAGTACTTCAGGAGACTGTCACAGAGAAGAGGGGAATGATTTATTCTCCAAAGCACTAGAGGGCAGGAAAAGAAGCAATGGATAGAAGCTTGTTAAAGAGAGATCTAACCTGGAACTAAGGAGAAACTTCCTGAGAAGAATTAATCAGTGGAACAGCTTGCCTCTGAATTAGGGATACAGAATCACTGGAAGTTTTCAAGAAAATCTTGGAGAGATATTTGTCTAGGATGTTACAAGGTCTCTAGACTTGGGCAACATCTCAAGACCTGGTACCTAGAATGAAGGATGTGAATAAGGTGCTTGGAAGGATGAAAGTAATATTTATAAAACAGACCAATCAGCCTGCTTACAGTACAGCAAGGTTGGTTATAGAAAAACTGTGTATCAAAGTTAGAAAACCAAAAGTAAAATCATATTCAGTTCCCAACGTGGAAGATCAGACTGGAGGCCAAAATAAAGAAATCAAGATCAGATGCAAGTAATTTAAAGAACATGAAAGACCAAAAACGGAAGAAAGTAAGGATCAAGACAAGGTGAAAGAAAGAATATTGGCTTAGCACTAGAAAAATTGAAGAAGCTTTGGAAATCATAAAGCAACAAATAACAGCAATACCAGGGAAAATTGAATGCTATGAGGCAGAAATCATCCAATTTAAGCAAAATCAGCTGTTTCAATCAGACTAGAGGCAATTCTACCAAAGTATATATGGTAATAGAAATTGTGAAAATGGAAAACCAAACAAAAAAGGCAACAATTCAGTTTTGGAAAAATCTATGGGAAACTCAAAGTGTAATAAAAATGCTGGATGTAAAAGAATTTGGAGATGAATTTAGTAAAACTCAAGTGTAAAGGTTAAAATTGGGACATCTCCTAGAAATGTGCAATTGCATGGCTTTCAGCTCAAATATATGACTAGTTTACATCCAATTACAGTTAAACAGCATAATGAAGTATTGCATAAAGAAGATATCAACAACTGGTTAATAGCTGGAAAAATGTATCTGATTCAAAAAGACTTTAGAATTTTTATTTGCTTATGATCCTTAGATATTTCAGCTATTTTGTCCACATTAAAATGTGGCCTATTGAAATGCTAATTGAAAAAACTGAGTGGTCAGCATACTGTATATGAAGTAAGAATATTTTTAAAATGTGCAACTTTTCATAACAATTTATGAAATGCTATCAAGTTGAGAGGGATCTTAGAGTCCTAGTAGACAATCACTTAAATATAGCAGTGTGCTGCAGCTGCCAAAAAGCAGGCTGCATTAACAGAGGGCTAGAATCAAGATCCCTTGAAGTGTTAGTATCACTTATAATGCCTTAGTAAGCCCTCACTTGCAATATTGCATTCAGTTTTGGTTGCCACAATATAAAAATGATACTGAGACTCTAGAAAGAGTACAAAGAAAAGCAACAAAGATTAGGGGACTGGAGGTTGTAGCATATGAAGAACGGTTGTAAGAAATGGATATGTCCAGTTTAATGGAAAAAAAGGTCTATGGGTGACATGGCAGCAGTGTTCCAATATCTGAGGTGCTTCCACAAAGAAGAGGGGGTCAATCTTTTCTCCAAAGCACCAGAAGGGAGGACAAGAAACAATGGATGGAAATTAATTAAGGAGAGAAGCAACTAGAACTAAAAAGAAATTTCTTGACAGTGAGGACAATAAACCAGTGGAAGGCTTGCCTTCAGAAGTTGTGGGTGCTCCATCATTGGAGATTGGACAGCTATTTGTCTGAGATGATATAGGATCTCCTGTTTGATCAAGGGGTTAGACTAGAAGACCTCCAAGATTCCTTCCCACTCTCCTTTTCTGTTATTCTGCAAGTCTGAATTGCCTCTTAGCAAGCAGACAGATAGATTTTCCCCCAATCTCTGCCCCAGCCTGGCTCTACAAACCTTCCAAGAAGGCAACCAATGGCTGCTGTAATTGAGTCCATTCAAATTGTTGATTGTCTTCTTCTCTTTCCTTTTATGAAGGAGATGCTGTCTCAAATATGCAAGCATGATTTTAATTTTACATGTTCTTCACACATGCATGTCTTCACTGTACTGATGTTTTTTATTTAAATTCACCTGTTTTTGCATTTTATGAGGGTGAGAATGAGGCCAATGGGGAAACTACAGGAAAATATTTTTTTCCTGATTTTTCCCCCTGAATGTATTCATTAATTTTGCGGATTCTTTTTAAAATACTAATTTGGTAATGTTTCACAAGCAAAATGAAAAGGGACAGAGCAGCTTTTTGAGATTTTAGAAGGAAAATAAGGGACTGAACTTGAAATAGTGCAATTATTTTGAATTAATTTATGTCTGTTGCCACCTAGTGGCCAAAGGCTTTAACATTTTGAATAACAGGAATACATAATATGCCACTTGACGACAAATTAGCCCACTCCTATTCTAAACTTGATAGATTTATGTCTTTGTTAAGTGTAAATAAATTGTTGTTAGCTGACCTATTTTTTGACACAGCTTCCAAAATATTTCCAAGAGTGTACTGCATTAGTACTGTGCAATGACCCTCCTTTGCAGCACAGGGCATCTGTGTAAACATCTTCTCTTTCCAATTCCAGTATTTTAAAAATCAGAATATTTAAATATTAGACAATTAGAATATAGCATTTGCAAAATACTTTCTTTTAGTTGTTGTTTGTTACATCAATGGGTACTGAGCATGATTCTTTTCATAGTGCATAAAGCCTTTTATAAAAATTGACTTTTTTCACAATTCAATTGTTACTGTAAGTAATGCTGTCTTTTAAATATTTTATGTTTATTTACATGTGTGTGTGTGTTTTGTGATCAAAAGACAGATGTAAAATTAATTAATTACAATGGATTAATATATAACATACTGTACTGTAACCACAGGAAAATATTATCAAATCTGTGAAATATATTTATCTTTCAGAATAGTTTCCTTTCTTAAACAGGAGGTGTCACCATTTTCATTCCGTCTGAAAATAAGATTAAAATCTTAAATGAAACATGTACAAAATATGAAATTTTATTAGAAAATTGAGATCAAATGCCAACATTGGAAACACTTTAATAACTTCTAATGCATAATTCATAGTCTATGCTAATTAAATGATAGAATATTTATTTAATTTATACCTCACATATGAAAGTATTTTTTGTCTTTTTTGAAAGACAAAACAAAAAATAGATCACCCCCAAACTCATAACAATACAATGCTGAAACGAAAAGCAACAGAAAACAAGTGTAATATTTAAGAATACTAATTTACTGTACATTTATGTATCTATGCCGGTTCATCTAGCTTTCTAACTTTCTGTCAATCTTGGGGAAATACAGAAGTACATTAAACATTTCTACAGTAACTCTGCTCAGAATAAGAAAGGCAATCTATGTTATTGACTTTTTAAACTTAACTAGCTAAAACAATATGACCAGATTCGAATGAGTCTGTTTTCATAGAATTGCAAATATGAACAGGCCACTTTGGCCATTGAGTACATCTGGTATTTTTTTAAATATAATTTTATTAAGGAGTAAATTAACAAGTAAAATTAATACAACATAGTACAAAAATATAAAAATGTTTATTATTTTTGGGGGGGAAATTAAAAGAAAAAACTACAGAAGAAAAAACAAAAAGCAAAAAAGCAAAGAACAGAAGAGTAAACTTCTCTAAATGCTCAAAGTTTAGGGAACAAACAGGATTAACTTGAAATAATAGTATTTCTAATACTATTATAAGAGGGCAAGTATGATATAGTTGCCATTAAAGAAACTTGGATAGAAGGATACAAACTATTCAAAATATGATCACGTCATATTAGAATTCAATATAAAACAGACACAAACAACAGACCATAATCAAACCAGCGTCCTAGACTTTAAAAGAGCTGATTTTAACAAACTCAGTGAGTTTGGGAAGGATTTCGTGGATGAAAACTTAAAGGGGAAATCAATTCAAGAAGCTTGGGAAACTTTGAAAAACAGAGTTATAAAAGACCAGTCATGTTCAATATCACTGGAAAAAAGAAAAAACAGCATGGTTATACAAAGAACTCACAGACCAATCAAGAGAAAAAAGGATTAGTACAAAAAATGGAAAGAAGAACACAGAACTAAGGCAGGATACCAACAAAAAGCCTGAAACCTGCAAAGATGAAGTTACAACAACAAAGTAAGACTTGCAACAAATGTCAAAAACAATAAAAGAAGTTTCTTTCACCCCATAAAAAACATGAAAAAAGTTAAGGAAACTATCGGTCCACTAATAGGAGAAGATGGCAAAGAAGTAACAGGCAATAGAGAGAAAGCAGAACTACTTAATTTTTACTTTGCATCTGTCTTCACACAATAAGAAAACACATCTCAATTTACCAAAAACAGAACTGTATATGACAGATTAGGAATGCAAATTTAAATGTGCAAAAATAAGGTAAGAGAACACCTGTCAGTTCTAGACGGATTCAAATAGTCAAATTCATGTAGTCTAGTCTTGGCCAATCTAATGTGGCAAGTTGTCCCATCCCAGTTTTGGTTGGATGGAGTCGATGAGATCATGAAAAAGAAAGAAATGAGAATTTATTTGACATACTGTTTCATGTTCCTTTTCTGTGCCCTGTATAATGGTGATTATTCTCAAAAGGAGCAAAGTTATGGGTATTTGTATACAATATAAAGTGAAGTCATTTGCAACTATTATTTAAACATGAGGTTGATTTGAGGTTTTCCAATAGACTGGGCAGCCATTTGATTGGATCAGTATAAGACTCCTGTCTTGAGTAGGGGGTTGGATTAAAAGAGTCAACAGCTCTATGATTCTATGAAGAAGTATAGATACTGTAACTAAAAAAGCTCATCAAAGAAATTCAGTGCTGGGATGCTATTAGAAAATGTTTTTCTTACACATCACCATTAAGTCTACCTTGGCATGATACAAAACAGACAATATGGCTCTCCAGATTATTTTATGTACAGAACAAATTTGTCACAGTTCTAAAAGTTATTAGTAGTATTTTGAATTGCCCTGCACTCGTGCAGTTTTCTCGGCAGTCATATAGAAGTGGATTTAGCTACTTTATTCAGGGAAGTTTTTTTTTTAAACCTTCACAAGCTGTAACTAAATCATCACGTACAGAGCTAGTACAAGAAAAAATAACCTTACATCTGAATGAGCTTGCAAAAATATGAAAATAACCAAATGACAGCAACGATTGCATTCCAATAGCTGAATGTTTAGATTTATGGATTTTAGAAACAAGCTTTCCTAATTTTAAAAACAATCATTTTTATTTAGATACACTGCTTATGATATAACAATATCCGGGTCGCAACCTTTCAATGCGAAGGAAAATGAACGTAGCTGAACAAGCTGCTAAACTATTCCCCTACGCTACGGCAAAAAATAACAACTAATGAATTCGGTGTGAACACTTACGTACTGTATTTGGATGAGCATTAAAAACCTATTTGTTTTTTGATGGGGGCGGGCTTCAAACAGAGCAGCAACAGATAAGTGGTCGAGAGCCTCCCTGATAACAGATGGAGAGGTGACCGCATCAAACCGATCGAACTCACGTTTCACCTATAAAACTGCACCCCAATGAAGTCTCCTGCAGGGTACTGACTACAGAGGTAGTGAGGATAGAGCGGCGCTGACTCAATCATCCCGTTAACGGAAGTTCGCGCCAGCCTTGCTAGCCTGATAGCGCGAATGCCCGCAAAGGATGGTCGGGCGGTTCCCAGGGGCAACCCAGAACGCGTCGGGGCGGAGCTGCTGTCGGGGACAACATGGAGGAAGCGACGACCGCGGAAGGCACCTTCTGCTTACAGCGTATCCTTGGTTTTTTTCCTTCGCACCTGGAGGGGTCGGGGGTGGTGGGGTGTCTCAGGAGGCTTGGAGAAGACTTGGGTCCCCAAATCGCGCCCTTTGCCTGAAAATCTAACAAGACTCGAGACGTGATTTCCAATTAGAAGGATAACGCCTTGGGCTCCGTGATTACACTTGTACGCCAGCTTCTTGGGAGAGTATGTGCGTCCCGCTGAAGACAGGGAGATTCTGAGTAGAAACCTACTGGGATTGGGCTGTTTGTATCTTGAAACAATGTACGTCTTCTCTAAAGTAGTAAAAGAAGGATATCCAAATATCTTACATATTAAAGTTTATTTTTAAAAAAGGAAAATATGATCTTGCCTACATTAAATGAACAGATTTTAAAAGTAAACAATATAAACACTTTGGCCTCAGTAAATGAATCTGGCACATTTTTTAAAATTACTCTTTTTGGAATGAACATCCAAGGTAGTTTATATAGTTACAGAGCTGTATAAATCTGACAAACCAGGGTCTTTTTTTTCAACTTTCAAAGTTCAACCAAACCTGTAAAACTATATGCTTTCCCTGTAGACCCTGTTGAAAGTGAATAGACAGAATGCACTATTTAGGATTTTTTTTAAAATCCTCCATTTTCCTTCACATTTTCCAGACTGCTTTTTTATACAAGAGCTGAGAGAGGGCAGTAGTTTCTATGACAACTTAAAAGCATTTTACAGAATTGTGCAGTGTACTATGATGCAGGTTTACTTTTTTCCTCCTGCTGCTTTGGTGAAGTAATGGAAGGAATAAAAGGATTCCACTGAAGCTTCAGGCATTTCCTTTGGGTAAAGTTGCCATGTATGATGAATGCATGCTTTAGTTTTTCTGCATTCGTTTGTTATTCAAATTGCAAAGTCTGTTTTTTAGAAAATATCCCAGAACATTCAGCAAACCTTTTGATTCTTTAAGAGGTGGGTAGGCTACATTAATGAACTTTATATCAGTTCAGATGAGCCAATATTTATCCAGTTTACCAGTCTTCTGATTCTGACAGAGAGATAGTAATGTTTCATCATATCCTCTTTATATTACAGGATCAAACCATGCACATATCTTCTGCAGTATATGTTGTGCAAGTGGTATGTGAAAATACCTATATGTTGTCACGGTTGTCCAGGAGCGCACTCATAATGCAGTCTGGATATTGAAATCCCCAAGGAATATTTTTCCTACCTCCCACAGTTCAGAGAGAGGCTGAATGGCAAATAGGTAGATGGTAAATCAGCTGAATCCTCAAACAGCTTGGTGGTCTTCTAGTCCAACCCCTCCCCATGGCAGGATATCCTATACCCGTGATGGCAAACCTATAGCACGGGTGCCAGAGGTGGCCCACAGAACCCTCTCTGTGGGCACGTGAGCTGTCGCCCCAGCTCAGCTCCGCCACACATGTGCTCATGCCTCCCACCAGCCAGCTGGTCTTTGGAACTCTGCTGTGCATGCGGGGCACATGCGCTGGGGGGGATGTGCACGTATTGCGTTTTTGGGATGCACGCGCATGCTTTGGGCACCCAGTGCCGGAAAGGTTAGCCAGCACTGTCGTATACCATTCTGGATGTTCTTCGGACTTGATGGGGGGGATACATATGATCATAGAAAGAATAACAGAAAAACATAACAAATTTTTGAGTTGGGGGAGGGGATGCTGCAGGTCTTCTAATCCAATCCCCCACCCAAGCAGGAGATCCTAAACCATTCCAGACAACTGGCTGTCCAATCTCTTCTTAAAAACCTCCAGTGATTGAGCACCCACAAATATCTGAAAATGGAAGTACAAAAATGTATATAGAAAAAGAAAAAAGGGAAAGAAACAAAAATGTAAAATGGAGTGGTTGCAAGAAAAAAGTATGACCTATATGAAAAAAAAATGAAGATAAATTTAAAAAGATAATTAATTGAAAGAAGGTATAAGGAAGATAATGCAAATGGGCATTTTTTTGTAAAAGCCTGCAAAAAATCACAGAAACATATGAGGTACAATAACAGAAATCATGGCAACAGATGCTTGATTGAGTGATTAAATGAAAAGTTAACAGATAACTGATTGAGTTGGAAGAGACCTTGTAGGTCATCCAGTCCAGGGGTCACCAACCTTTTGGACCTCAGGGGCCACCAAACTCTTAAATCGCAGGGACCACTAACCGGTTCTGTGGGCGTGGCCTAATTT
>AZIM01001590.1:172479-183020 GCA_000516915.1 Ophiophagus hannah
TAAAAGTTGCTCTTTTTTTATAAAAAAATTCAATATTTATATAAATATTTATAATATTTGCATACAAGCCATGCCCAGCCAGTCACATGNNNACCAAACCACACCCACAAATTAGGCCACGCCCACAGAACCGGTCAGTGGTCCCTGTGATTTAAAATTATGAATTTGGTGGTCCCTGAGGTCCAAAAGGTTGGCAACCCCTGCTGTAAATGAAAAGCAATAGACCTCCATATCAGATTTTTTTTTGAGCCATTGTCAAAAAGCTATCATTTTCCTTCTTTCTAAGAATATCTGGAGGAACTATTGACAGAATCTCAATTATTCTGTTTCTGACTTTTAAGGGAGTATTTTTCCTTTTTATTCTAATATCGCTTCTTTTGTCTTGAAATATGTGAATTTAAGAAGGATGTGGCATTTTATTTTTTTGTTCTGTCTATGAATTTATTCTGAAAATTTCTTGTATTTCCAAAATTTGATCAATATTCACATCGAGTTTTGAGTAAATTTCCCACTTCTCTTTCAAAATAATATTTCCTATAATTCTTAAGTATACCTCTGGATATGTTTAACTTTTTATGGGGTTGGGAGTGCTCTGAACTGAAGAGAACTTTTGGTGTCCATTAATTAGTTGTATTCATCATTAAAGTCACCCTTAAAACCACAAATGTATGATCAAAGTATCTTTTTTTTGTTTTTTGTTTTAATTTATTGATAATATTATATTCCAGTATAATTAATCTGTGAGAATATATTTCACAATAAAGTAAAGCAGGTTGATTGTAACGAATGTGGGATCTCTTCTGTTTTTTAAAAATTTCTTTCCTATAATGTCATCTCCTATTTAGTTTTGATAGCTAAAAAGCAATTTTACACCCAGAAACAAAAAAATCAATACTCAATATTGTATATATAATATATTATATTGTATATAAGTGGCAGATAATACAAAAAAAAAGATTGCTAGGCAAAAGGTTAGTCTTAAACTCTTAAAAGAAAACATTTAACTATTCTTGAACTTTATACTAAACATCTAAGCAATTCCCCAATCTAAATGTCTTAATCTATGTTTTGTTTCAAAGTTGAAAACCTTGAGTAGATATTCCTTATGTTGGACTTCCCTCTTGTGGATAGAAAAATCCAATAAAGTTCATTAAAAAGAGGAATGCGTTAAAAGTCCCTGTAAACATATAGAATAAAGCTGTTTATAGAAATATAAATCCAGAATAATACAGATAGGCTAATAGAATCAGAATCAATTCTTTCAAGACATTGAATAATTATACTAAATAATGCAGTTTTTAAAACAAATCTTTTTGGGTTTCACACTAAGAGCTAAAATAATAGGTCACTACCTGCTGTAAAATCATAAATAGTTATCAGAGAAACATGTAAATCTCCTACAAGATGTTGTAATTTTGTGGATTTGCCTATTTGGACTACCTCTCCGAAGAAAATTACTCATCTCCCAGGTTCTTGACAATTAACAAACATTATGAATGTTTTTTTCTATAGTACAGAAAGGGGAAGCTTAAAATCCACCAAAGAAGTACCACTGCCTTCCTAATGAACTGCCATCTTGTTTCCACAACAACGAACTTGTGGTCATAGATAAAGATATTGCATGCTATAAAGATAAAAGAATGACAACCAATAGTACATAAAAACTAATATGATGTTGTTTTTATTATTATTATTATTATATAAATTATAGTTCTAAATTCTGTGAGTAAAATCATAAAGGTGATACTAAATTCTAAGTTAAAAAGTATAGGGTGCAAGATACAGTAATATAAATGTTGATAATAATAATCAATTATATGTCCAAAGCCTAATACAGATTCACTTTAGCTCAATTTTTGAAAAGTGAACCTCAGTGAATTCTGAGTAATATCTCAGAATTTTCAGTTTACGAATTCCTCCTCTTAATTTCAGTCATACTTTCCAAAAGCTGGATGAAGGCTTTCAAACCACCAGTAGGGTAAGCACATTTGAATCTCTGGGAGAACCTCATTCCTTTTTCCCAGGGGTGTCAACTCGCATCGTCACGTTGTCGTCATGTGATGTATTGTGACTTTTTCCCCCTTTGCTAAACTAGGGGTGGGCATGGCCAGTGTGTGATGTATCCATCCCACAGGCCATGAGTTCGGGTTTTACTCTATTTCAGAGGATAGATGCTGCTACAGAGAAGGCATATTTCCAGGGTTCTGACAGGTGACATTGTTTAATTGAAGGAACCTGGAGCATGCCAACACTGTACAGTACAGTCAGCAGGACAGATACTATGGAAGACAGGTGGTTCCTCAAGTAACCAGGTCTTGTGCCATGTAGGGCTTTAGTAATGACCAGCACCTTGAATTGCACCAAGAAGCAAAATGACAACCAATGTAGCTTACAAAGCAGAGTGTTACATGAGTAATGACCGGCACCTTGAATTGCACCAAGAAGCAAAATGACAACCAATGTAGCTTACAAAGCAGAGTGTTACATGGGCATACCAGGGGATATCCATCACTGTTGCATTCTGGACCAGTTGAAACTGCTGGGTAGTATTCCAGGATAGCCCCATGTAGAGAGCTTTGCATTACAGATAGTCCTTGATTTACGATCACAATTAATACCAGAATTTTGGTTGACAAACAATATGGTTGTTAAGTGAGTCATACCAATTTGGTTAATGTATAAATAAATTAATGTATCAAAGACCAGGTTAGTTGTGTTGGATATAGAAAATAAAGCAGAATGTAGTGTACCGTATATTTTAAATCTATCATCATTGGTAGTATAATATAGAAATAAGAAGACCAGATAAATAGAATAAATATGTCAAAGTAGGTAGACTATTTTTGATATACTGGACATAAAAACGTATAAAATCTTATATCAGTGTGTTTTTAATATTACATTAAAATGAATTCATTTTAAAGCTTCTCTCAGATTTTAAGGTACTCCATTAATTTTAATAAGTGTTGCTCTGATTGATATTTTTGTTGTATATCACTGAAGATGATTTATAAAAGCAACATATGATTTCTTTTCATTTTTTGTATCAGCTCACAAAATTACCAACGACATGTCCCTTTTGTAAACCCCATATAAAAAGGTTGTACAATCTACTCTTCTGGTCTATTATTCACATGTCCTTTTTAATTATTTAAACATCAGCCAGCTTCATTTGTCAGTTCAGTTTACTTTGTTCCATACCCTTCTTACAGCCTCTGATTTTTTAAATCCACATTTAAGCCAATTTCATTCTTGTCAATTGAAACTTGTTTCTTTTCCATAGTAACATCTAGTCTTTTAATAATGTCAGAAATCTTTAAAAGTATTTTCTGAATCATTTTTTCACACATGTCAATGTGTAAAAAAGGTAAATATTCAGTTTCTCATCAGAAGAGATTTATAATTAATTTTAAACATTTATTCAAAATGTATCTGAACCCTTAATCCATGTTTAACTTTGTAAAAGCAACATTCTAAACACCATTTTTACTGTATTCCAAAAATATTTTTCCAAGTCCTTAAAATCATATTTAAAACTTTCATTGAGGAGACTCAGCCACTGATTACTGTAGAAACTTGCCAATCTGAAGGGTAAGAAACAAGGAACAAACTTTTTGTTCTTAAAAGGCTGCAGTACAACTGAACTTAGATGGTATCCTGCAACTTTTAGCCATTCAATTCCTAAGCTGATTGTAAAGCAGTTATTGCAGCCTACTCATGAGGAGCAGCTGTCTAGGAGTACATAATGGTTGTCTCACAATCTCCTTTTTCTGGAGAAATTTCACTGGTTAGGATCCAGCATCCATGATCTCCATCATAAAGCCCATGCTGCCCATCCCTTATTGGCAGGACATCTACTGTAGCTTGTTATGATGCTCATTGATCACACCATTGACTAAAAAAATAAATTAATTAACCTCTTGCATTGGAATTGAATACTAAATAATTTTTTTATTTTCTCATATTTGGTAACTATTCTATAAACAGTTTCTTGTCTATAGGCTAAAGACACACTATGCATTGTATGAGCCTATGTTAAGACAACTGAATGAAAAGTATGAGGTTCTACTAAGAGAGAAAATGCTTACAAGTTTGGAACGAGACAAAGTTGTTGGGCAGGTAAAGCTTACAGCAATTTTAACTTACATTTTTATGGAAGCCATTTAAAATATTATATTATTTAATTTAATGTTTTAGGTAAAGTTTTATTCTGTGCAATTCCTCATAATTCAAGGTGGATCAAAGATACAAACCAAAGTTAAACAAATGCACATCAAAGAGTTTGCTTGTTGAATGTGGCATTAAGTACGCCAAGAAGTACACATCGCCTTTCTTTTAAATAGTGAGGTTTTCTCTTTGTCTAAAAACAGTATGATTTGGGGAAGGAGAAGAAAACCAGTTGAAATACACTAATGGCCCTTTGTTTATAATTGTAGCCTCCCAGGCTTTTATTTCTTTGTGTGAAGTGAAATTTTATAATTTGATATTTTAAAGCAGAATTCTCATTAAAGGTAACAATAATAAGAAATTATATTTCTTTCTTGGGTAGAACATATACATTTCTTTTCATATCTTAGTTGTTAGCATCACAACTAGCTATCAACCTGTATTATTAGAGTGTGCTTATGTGTGTATATATGGCACATGGGTTGTTCATAGCATGGCAGTCATGGGTTGTTCATAGGACAAATATTGTTTCCTATTACCACAGTTATCTTTAATGCAAAATCCATAAATCCATAAATCCAAATCCATAAATCCAGAGAAGAGCTGCTGCTAATTATCATTCTTTTCAATAAGGCTCTTCTATCATTCTTTTCCATTCCTTCCACTGAGGCTTCAGGAAGTTTTGATGAAGTGAATGAAGAATTCTATTCTTGAATGAAAGTATTTTGAAACAAATTATGCTCTATTGTAAGCAGAATATTATTTTAAATATCGAAGTAGAATTCACTGTTCTCTATTATGGTTTGATTGAGGTATAAACTAATTGAAATAAATTGAAATATGTTAGGTATAAGTGCCATCATTTTGAGATATGATATGAAGGAAGGGGTGAGGACGTTAATATAATAGTGCAGAATCATAAAGTTGGAAATGACTGTTTAGTCCATCAAGGCCAAAGCCCTGTTCAGTGCAGGAATCCAATTAAAGCATCCTAGACAAATGGTTAATTAGATTCTGCTTCAGTGTATTCAATGGGAGCTCCTCACCACACTGAGTAACTGTGATTACTGTTTCTAATATTCAGTCAGAAATGGCTATCTTATCATGTAAACTGACTATTCCATGTTCTGCTTTCTGGAATGAGAATAAACAGGTATTTCTGATATTTGAAGAGCTGTTGAACATTTGCATCATCTTTTGCATCTTTGCATCTATGAACCTATTTGACTGCTAAGACAAACTACCATGTTAATTTCTGGTAATTGCATATTTTTCAGGGTGTAGATTCAGGCATATGGATTGCTTTATGATCTGGTCTAGAATGTTCTTAATATATCAATACCTTCTCAATATTAGAGAGGAATTTAGAATATATCATAACCCAAACTACAGACTGATCAGTTTTTGGTTTGCTGCATCTTTCTCTTTTCCCATGTTGAAGGCAGAGACATTATTTGCTTCCATTCAGAAGTTCTTCAGTGTTCTTCAACATCTTCATAAATGACCTAGAGCAACCCCGGACTGCAGACTGTTCCTAACTGGGCTGCTCAAGCAGTGAGCACCCTGTGCATGCAGTTCCACTTGCACGAGCAGCGGTTGATTGCCCTTGCATCACTCGCACAAATGGAGCTGTGCACATGCGTGTGGGTGGGCCTGCCACTCACATAGAACCATCCCCTCTCCCTGCTGGTATGCCAAGCTGGAAAGGTTGGGGACCACTGACCTAGAGGAGGGGATTTACTGGACAATCATTTCTCTGGGATGGAATCAGGACTCCTGCCTTGGGCAGGCAGGTTTGACTAGAAGCTCCCAAGGGACCTTCCAGTCCTATGATTCTATTTCTATTCAGTCATGTCCACAATTCTCTAGTTTTCTTAGAGGTAATACATAAGAGTTCAGTTACTATCACCTAGTTCCCTCAGTATCCTAAGATACAGTTCAACTGGTGCAGTGAGTTAACATTTTAACTCTTTTCAAGGATGTCCTTAAACTCCTTAAAGGATGTCACACAGAAGATGCTCTTTATCATCTGAAAATTATGATATAGAATAAATCAACAAAGATGTTTTGACTAAGTATTAGAAGAAGCTTCTAACAGAATCGTTTGACAATGAAGCCAATTACAGATGGAGGAGATGATCTCCTATTTGCTGAACATCTAACAAAGGCTGTATCTTCTATTATTATAAAAAGAGGCTGGTATCTGTTGTTAATTCTTTAAACTGGATTCCTTCAGTGGTCAAAGGATTATACTTAAATGACTAAACAGCCCCTTCAAACTCAACAATTTTGTAATTGTTTTTCCTAAACAGAATATGATCAGACATAGTTCCTTTGCAGTTGAGATTGGGCAGGCAGAAATAATTTCTGCTTAACAAAGACAGGTCTCCAAGCTGCTCAGATGCATAAGCAAGGCAAAGTGGAAAGAATTATAGGTTCCATTATGGCTTTTTGATTCCAGGAACTTTATCATATTTGATCACTGTGCATCTTAGGGTTCTGTTCAAGATGCAGGTTTGAGTGACAAATTCTTTTTGCATGAAAGGTGATGAGGAGAGGCAGAAATTTTTACCATTTCTTTCTTTCTATGCCACAGGACAATTTTTAATCTAGATGGATTTCCTGAAGTATTAAGATATTATATGTAATCTAATTAGTATTCTGAGATTCTCAACTATATTGAAATATTTTATACTTAATATCATATATTATTTCTGATTTTCTAAAGGTTCTTGATAGCTTTTTCTTTCATTGTTCAGATTACTGGCTTGCAAGCGACTTTACAAAGCTTGGAATCTGGAAACAACATTCACATTCCTGTGATGAAAGGTAAATATTTAGTTATGAACCAAAAGTAAAGCTTAAGAGATAATGTTTGCATCTCATGGTATTATGCACATTTCTAGAAATGTAATATTTCTCTACATATTAAATTTATACACTATTTAAATAATCTACAATGTACACAGATTTAAATGGTCTAAAACTAATGCTGTTTTATACTACATTATGCAGAAAATCTCAATGAATAACTAGGGCATTGGGATCCCCAGCATCTTTGTCTACATTTTTAGTAAAAGAAAAAAGAAAGAAAGAATTAATTAATTTGTTGAGAGCTGTGCCTGATTAGAGACCTGAACTCTATATCCATTAGACTATCACACAATACCTCTTATTTCAAATCTGCTGAGTTACCTTCAAAAGATATTGTGTTTTTGCTATATTGGTCTTAAGAAGAATGCATCTGAATTGTAGACACCCATCAGTATTTAATAGCTTTTGACATCCACAGTAATGCCCTATGGATTGGTTAATTACTTTGACTTTTTTCCAGATTTCTAACATTTTAGATAAATGTATACTAGGATGACATCCTGACTTTTTACAGTAGTTCCATCCTTACATGAAATTAACATCAGAAATGTATTTTTCTTACATACCCAGTCTTTTTTTTTTTACTAAGTTGGAAAAATGCCTGTTGTAGCCCAATAATCCAAATAATCCATGTAACCATTTGGATTATTGGATCTCTGCAGAATACGCACAGATAAATCCCACTAAGGTACAGTATGCTTTCATATGGTAAACATCTAAAATGTGAAAAATATACATTGTTCGGTGATTTGCATTTTTTAATAAAAGACTCATCCGTAACTTTGCAAAATGCACAAGAAAGCTCCGTAAACTTCTGATAAAAGGTAACCAATTTAACTGATACCCTAAAGAGCAAGCCATCTTTCAGGGTTTGAAGGATTTCTTTTAATCTCAGCTGTTATTTAGACATCTGGATTCTAGTTGCTCCTTTGTTGTGCAAATTGATGCCTTGACCTTTATTTGGAACTGTTTTCCCTCAGGCTTTGGCAAAGAGAGGAGGAACCTCTTGTCTTCTGCATTTTATTCTAATCTTCTTTTCCCAGCTGAAAGTAACAGTAATTTCAATAGAGAATTGCTAGCTATAAAAGCAACATTGAATGATGGAGGCATTTCTTGGAGGGAGCAACAAATAAATACACAAACTTATTGGGAGTTTGGGAGCATTGCAGAAGTGTGAACCCTAACTTCACATCAGATCAGTTTCCTGTTTTTCTTTTTATATCATCTATACTTCCTATTTCTCCCAAAATTTGTCAGATGCACTCTCATACAACCTTGAATGCAATATTTTAAGACAACCCCCTTTCTTGAAACTGACCAATTTTAACCCCACCCCAGAAAGGACACTCCTGAGAAGACAGGGATGGGGAGGCAGGCAGTAGATCTTTTAAACTGGATTTGTTTGTAATAACAACTGGATCTATCTGTCAGGGATCAGAAGAATGATCTTATATTTTGGGTTGCCAAAATAAGCACAAGGGGTTATTTTTGGGGTAGGTTTTTTTTTTCATGGCCACAACGAAGCAGGAGGCAAGGCGGGGGGTGGAGGATAAAACAAGGTAGTGGAGGTTAGAGGATGAAGCTTTTTCTCCTTATTCACCACCTCAACGAAGCAGGAGGCTGTGCAATGCACCAGTGCCAAAGCCACAAAGTGAAGCGGTGGTGTGTGGAGGACGAAATGAGGCAGTAGGGGGTAGAGGATGAAGCTTCTTCTCTTGCTTGCTGCCGCAACAGAGTAGAAGGCTGAGTGACGCACTAGTGCCGTATACAAGAAGAAGAAAAATATTCTGTGAGGGTAACTTGGAGGGAGTGATCTAAGTTAATTGGAGTTAGTTGGTATTTTATTGATCTGAAAGTGAATTTTAAAGTATGTATGTTAAGAGGAAGTTTAAAAAAGAGGTATTAGAATATTTTAATTTTAGAAAAATTTTTAAAGAAAGCTTAGTGTTTTAAAATGGATGAGAATTTTTTTTTCCTTTAAGGTTAAAAAATCTGAAAGAATACAGTAAATTTCAATATAAATGGTGATAGTTTATAAAGATGATTAAGTGCAAATAGAAATACATTATTTCAACAGCAAGGAAGATAAAGCAGTAATGGTTAAATTGATTGTTCTATTCAAAGAGGAAAATATATTTATGTTTTTTATTTAGAAATCACTTCTGGATTTTGTGGTTTTGAGGAAAAATAATGAAACTTTGGCTTTGGTTTTGCTGATTAAATAGATTTGTTGTTATGGAAATGGCTAGTTATATACTAATGTGTAAAAGCAAAAAGTTGAGGTTGTAATGTTGCTATCTTGTACTACGCCAAAAAGAGTTGGAAGTCAACATCTTTTCCTTTCTTCCCTTGTACTCATATCTTCTCCCCTTCCTTTTTTCTTCCCTTAATTTCCTATTTTTATTTGTATTTTATACATTGATAAAGCAATAAAAGTTATATATAAAAAAGTTATAGCCCAACCTACCAAAAACATAACTGTAAAAGACGGACTAGAAATAAAAATAAGCAAAAATGGTAAGAGAATACCCGTCTGATGTTGATGAATATAAATCACTGGGACCTGATGGATTACATCCCAGAGTTTTAAAGGAGCTGGCAATGTTATCTCAGAACCATTGTACCATATCTTTAAAAAATCCTGGAGCGCTGGTGAAGTATTTGAGGATTGGAAAAGAGCTGATGTGATTCCCATCTTCAAAAAGGGAAGGAAAAAAAAACAGAACCAGGAAACTATAGACCAATCAGCCTAACATCAGTAGCTGGGAAGATACTGGAAGAAATAATAAAAATCAATCTGTGAACATTTAGAAACAAATAAGTTAATAACTACTAGCTAGCACAGGTTTGTTAAAAACAGATCATGCCAAACCAGTCTTATTTCATTATTTGACAATATGACTTAGTAGTCCAGCAAAATGCTGTGGACATAGTATATATAGACTTCAACAAGGCATTCGACAAAGTACGCCACAGCCTACTTCTTGGTAAGCTAGAAAAATGTGGATAGACAGCAACACCACCAGATGGATTTGTAACTGGCTGATAAACTCTACTCAACAAGTTGTCCTTAATGGTACTATGTCTACATGGAGGGAAGTAAGCAGTGGGGTTCCACAAAGTTCTGACCTACGGCCAGTACTCTTCAATATCTTCATAAATGACTTAGATGAGGGGAAAAAAAGGGGAACTCATCATATTTGCAGTTGACACTAAGCTGGAGGGAACAATGGGCCCTATCCAACAACATGAAATTTAAGTGTGGAGAAAAGCAAGGTTTTACAATTAGGCAGGAAAAAACAAAGGCATGAGTGCAGAGTCAGCAAAACTTGGCTCAAAAACAGTAACTGTGTAAGGCAAGGGACTTCAAACTTGGCAAGTTTAAGACTTGTGGACTGAGCTAACATGATTGGAGGAGGAATTCTGGGAGGTGAAGTCCACAAGCCTTAAAGCTGTCAAGGTTGAAGNAACATGACTGGAGGAGGAATTCTAGGAGTTGA
>AZIM01001590.1:254896-265650 GCA_000516915.1 Ophiophagus hannah
CATATAAATGTGAATTTTAAAAAAAATAGTATACAGTTTCCTGCTTGAGCAGGGGAATTGGATTAGAAGACCTCCAAGATCCCTTCCAACTCTGTTATTCTGTTACTTACTGATAATTAACTGAACATTTTGATGTCCATTTCTGAGATAATCCCAGGGAGGTCTCACATGTCATGTTTTCAACCATCCTTCCAACCCAGTGAAGGATGTGAAAGAGAAAGAATACCTGAAGTAAATGATTGCCTATTGAACATTTATGATAAAGTTGCTTTTTTTCAAATTATGGCCTGAATTATTTATAGTGCTAGCCCAAGATGGATGACACCTCAAAGAAACATATAGAAATGGATTTGCTAAAGCACAATAAGTGTCGGATCCAGCAGCTTTGGCTTGGCATCTTGCCAGCGTTCTGCCATCAATTGGGGAAGACAGGTAGAAACAAATGGGCAATAAAGCTGTATATTTTTATTATGGGAAAATGTGTGTGTGTGTGTATGCGCGCACGTGTGTGTGTGTGTGTGTGTGTAATTGACAGTTGAGGAAGACCAGAGCGTTTTGGAATCTGGTTTGTGTTGGTGTGCTGGCATCTTCAAGGATGTTTGCCCTGAGAATGGAACTTCACCAACCCAAACACCTCAGTGTTTTCCAAAACATCTTGGCAGTGCCAGATTGGCTCCACAAAGACAGACCATTGGGAGAGGAGAAATCAGGGGTTTATTTCTGTATTGGAGTGCAGGTATTTTAGATTCTGCTTGATTTTACTGCAATCAGCATGCCTTTTCACTTCAACAAAATGGAGTCGAGAGTTTTCCTTCCCTAAGGGATCAAACTGGGGCAGATCTGACAATAAGCTTGCTCTAGGATGCATTAAACTGAATTCTTGTAGAGATAAAAAGCAAAAAATCCTGAATGAAGGAACTCAGATGATGAGGTAAGCACTGCAGAAGGCAAACTTTAAAGGGAGGTATTAAACCACTTACTTCGTTTGTTTGTTTGTTTCCCACCTTTATACGCAAAGCAGTAAGCATATCCAGCACACCTTCATCCTCCTGTTTTTCCCACAACAACAATGCTGTGAAGTGGATTGGGTTGAGAGAAAGTGACTGGCCCAAGGTCACCCCGCTAGCTTCCATGACTAAAGCAGGACTTGAACTCACAATCTCCTCCTTGAAGGATACAATTTGATCAGAAGGAATAGGACATAGAGAACAAGGACAAGTTGCATGTTAAAAATAACTAATTTTGCTTAGAAATCCAAATGAATAAATTTAGCAATGCTGAAGGAAGCATCTGAGTTAATATAAGTAGAATCATATGTAGCTGATGTCTGTTACTGTCTTCTCTTGCCTGAATAAGTTGTGGATGATGCCTTCCAAAAACAAATTGCAGATATTTTAATAAAGACACAAAGTAGAAGTGGTGGGAGGCTTTGGAGACACCAAATTTTGTCTAGAAAAAGGCTGGCTCTCTTTCATCTAAGGTGTATAAACAAAATATGGTTGGCCATCTGTCAGAATCTGTACTTGTAGAGTCTTACAGTTTGACCAGATGAACTGCAAGATTTCTTCCAAGCCTTATGTTCTATAATTCTATTCTAATTCTGTGAGTAGAAGCTTCTAAAAGAGAGCCAATTGGTTATTGTTAATGCAGCCCAAGATTGCCCAGGCATTCGTGAATTTGATTTTTTTTCCAGCCCAAATACAAGACATTATACTTGACCCCACTGAATACTCAAATCCATCTGGATTTAACCCAATGTTCAAATATGTCAGAGTCACTTGAATTATACTTTTGCCCTGTAAGGCACTAATCAATTTTCCTAGCTGGGTTAGGAAATTTGAGGCTAGAAGGCTAACTGATCATAAAAATTTTAATTTGGATTCATGAGCTAAGCTGGGGTTGACTCCATGGCCTTAACAGCTCCTTCCATCTCAATGGTTTTATGATCCTATATAATGTTGTTACAAAGAGGGAAAAAATAAGGTAGAAAAATAGTACTGGTATTTCAATGGGATACAACAATAGCATGCTGAAGTAGCTATATTATTAAACACATTTAAGAAGAGCTGGTGAAAAGAACAGAAGGAGGCAGGCCTTAGTAGGGTAAACTGTTAATTGCCATAGATAAGATGAAAAAAGTTGGAATAAAATCTGTTGATCCTCAGTTAGAATGCCTGTACAAATGAAGTAAATAATGAAAAATTTAAGGTAATATATATTAATGTAGAGTTCATTCAAGTATTTGTCAAAGGGTAATTATATGAGGAGCTTTTGAAAGGAAGAAAGGACTAAAGTTTTCTTATCAGGGTCCTTGTGTAATTTATTCATTAGCACTATGTTATATGATCACTTAAATTGTAATATGGAGATTGTCCATATATTCTAAGGAAAGAACTTTCAGATTGGGCCCTGACATTAAGTGTATACAGGGGTGGGATTCTACTGGTTTGGACGGTTCTATAGAACTGGTTGTTACGATTCTGCGCAGTTCGGAGAACCAGCAAATCATGCCCCTGGCTGGCCCCGCCCCTTTCTGCCCACCCCTCCCTGCCCAGTCAGTCCTTATCACACATGCACAACATTGCACGCATGCCTGACATTGCTGACTGCATTCTTCCCTGCCCAGTCACACCTTAAGGTGTTTCTTTTTCCCCCCTCCCAACAACCAGCTGTTCCTATGATCAGCTGTCCCAGGATTCCCTCGCTTACTTATTGCTTTGCCCAGGCTTCCCTGAGGCCCAGGAAGGGAAAAAATGGAGGGAAGGGCATAGCACACACACACGCTCCCCCCCCCTTCGTTTTTTTCCCTTCCTGAGCTCCAGGAAACCTTCTGGGATCAAAAACGCCCCCCCCAGGAGGCTTCCCTGAAGCCCAGAAGGCCCAAAAANGCCCAGAAGGCCCAAAAAATGGGGGGGGGTGCTACCAAAAAAGGCCATGCCCACCTAGTCACATGGCTACACCCACCTGGCCATGCCCACAGAACTGGTTGTTACAAAATTTGAATCTCACCCCTGAGTGTATATCCATTACTCCTAAAGCATTGGGGTTCAAGAGTCTCAATTTTGAAAAACTTGCCAAGATTGCAGCTTCTGAGGTTGTTACCAAGCTAGCAGTTGGATTCCTCTCTCCCCCCACTTCTCTCCCTCCCTCCCTCCCACGCTCATTTACTCTCTATTTTTTGAATTTATTATTAAAAACCAATGGAAATATAGAGNATTATTAAAAACCAATGGAAATATAGAGAGATAAAAAATAATCAAAATGAAAAATTAACCCATTAGGAGACAGAAATTGTAGCAAATAGCAACCTTCTATTAACTGCCAGTCAAACTACCTGATTCAAACTCAGCATCTTCTGATAACCAACTTAATAGAATTTTGCAACTTTCATTGAAATTCAGAAGAGTGATCTGCTAGTAGAAGGCACATGACCTTTACTTCAAGCCAACCTGTACATTTAATAATAAGAGCAAATATTAACTGAGAGAACTAAAGTTAATGTGTGTGATTGTCTTGATGACATCTTCTAAGGCTGTAAGCATAGATAGAGTCTTATTGAATACAGAATGTTACTGAACTTCTCCTCCAACTCTTTGAGAGGAAAACCTTACATTTCAAGTTGTAAATGCCCTTTTATTCAAGATGGAGAATATCTTTTAAAAATAGTTGCTAATGGGGAAAATCCATTACTGAAGCCCAGTAACAATTCTTTTTTGGCCAAGATCTTTACTGGCTTTATTATAGCTCTTTTTCTAAGAAAAAAAATAAATTTGTCAGCAAGAATTCATTCCAACCAGATTTTTACCCCTCTAAATTTTGTTCAGTAATATAAGAACCATTTCTTCTTGGTGCCAGCTGTTTCAATTTCCAAATACCCCAAATTGTTGTGGAAATGGTGGAATGACTCACTAGGTCTTTCAATAGTTTTAGAATCTTAATTAATTTTTTATTTTAGCTAAATTTAAAATATCGGCTATACCACTTTGATATTTAAAATGTGAAAAATTCTGGTGCCTTTCCAAATTTACCCCAATCATGATCTATGCTACTTAACAAAAAGCACGGGTATAATTTCAAACTACAATTCCCAACCTACTGGATAAAGCAATTTTGAAAAGAGATAGAAAAGTATTATTTGGGGAACATTTAACTATCATCCCCAGATGTTCTCCTAGTGAAAATTTTAATAAAGAATACTTTCACTAAGTTGCCAAAGGACTAAGCTAGCATGGTCCAGAGATTACATTATGTACATTACATACATCACATGTAGTCCTCTTGAAATCAGTTTCAACATCCAATTCACAAAACTCTAATTCTGAAATTCAACATCCTAGCCTATCAAAATCAGATCCTATAAATCTCTGTAATGTGAAGACAATTCTACCTTATCCTTTTTCTATTCAGGTCCTTAACTAGTACCATCTATTATTCAACTATTTCAGGGATTTAACTGGAAGATTTTTTTATAAAGTTAAAAGATGTACAGAAATGTCAAAGCAATGAAAATAATGGTGATTTCATGTCAGTGATCTACTGTAGAATCCAAGTGCAGTTTAATCCCTGGAGAATGTTTTATTCATCAGGGGTCTCAACCAAAAGTATCTAATTAGAGTACTAAATCATATGAGAATACCGTAATAATGATCAGTAGATGATCAGCCTATATGCCTCAAATTAAATCAAATCAATTTTTATTATAATCAAAGACTAACAAAAGGAGAGCGAGTACAAGGATTTTTTTTAAAAAAATACAAAATACAAAAATAAAATTACAAAAAAACCTCATAAAATATGAAAACAATAAATGGACATAAAAACTTGGTAAACCATATATAATACAAATAATATAATAGATATTGTACAAAACACTATAATCACAGTGTAGGTAGTCATTAAAATTGATGTGTGGCGCAGGTGATCTTCTGACATTTGAAGTGCTGCAGGGCAGAACCAGGCACATTGCATATTGTAGCATGGTTGGTATCTGAAAACATCAGGGAAGTATAGAATTGTCCTGTGGCCTCTAGGTATTGATGCAATAATGTTGAAAAGAGGCTAATAAAAATGTTTCTGTAGTATAGGCACTAGAGAAATACATGTGTGAAGCGCCAGAAAAATCAGGCGATTCAGGCAGTTCAAATGAGTATAAAGATTTATTACAAACCAATAAAAATCTAATAAAACTTGGGGAAAAAAGATTTATTCCAAGTTTAAGCTCTCTACAAGAATCTGATCAACTGGCGTTCAAATGAAATGCTCAGGAGGTAAGACAGATATTCAAGGTGAATTGGACTTAGATCTCTTGCAGGCACAGAGAGTCTCATAATTTATGAAGCATTTGACCCCTCCCTCAGCCTGCTCATCTCCAACAACACGTTCTGTTATTTCCACATGTCCAGGGCATTGTCTCTCTGAATAGGGAATCTCCGTTATCAGCCTTTAAAGGCAGTGAAAGGAGGGTATGACACTATGCCATAATAACTGCCCTACAGTGGTTAGGTACTTTAAGATTTGTTAAGTATGTCATAGGAGAGGCAGAGTACCTGCTGGTAATAAAGGTTGGACCTACCTGACTAGGTCCAATTAGAACTCAGTTTAATGAGAACTTTCACCTGAATATATCCTTTGCTGACCTGGAGAGCATTTCATTAACACAGTCCTTGTCAAACTGTGGTATGGAGATGTTGCTTCAGGGGTGCACTATTGCAACAAGGTAGACGTTGGTGGAGCTCTTGGTTGAGAGAGTTACAATAGTCTGAACTTAACCTTGGAGTTAATCTGTGCTGATCTGAGTGCTGATTACTGGTGGAGAGGTGCTGGAGTCTTTGAGGCTGGTTGATTATAGAAATAATCAGCACTCAGATCAGCATAGATTAAGGTTAACATCAGACCAACAATCAAGTAAGCAATACCCCAATCAAGAAACTTCCAAAGAGCCATTAGTAAACAGCCCAATCAAAGAATCTCTAAGACAGCCCCACCCACACAGACAGGCAAGACACAAGAATGTAAACTAATGGCAAACCGCACACCTTAGTAGCATGGATGATGTTACCTAGTTAGGGTAATGAAACATTTGCAAGAAAACAAGCAAGCTCACAGAGCACCAAAGACCCCCTCATTTCAACCCTAGGCTACAAATATTCCCCTTTATTTAACTTAAAGACTGTTTGAGCCAGGCAAAGGCCCGTAAAGTTTGATTTTGGATCCTTTGAGAAGAAGTCTTCACAGTTGGAAGCAAGGCATTTGTGCTTTGCATAAAGGTTGTCATTGGGGCCCAATCAACCCTAACCCCAGCAGCATAGGTTTTTACTTCAGTTCTCAAGACTGGGCTGGGGTTTCTGTCTCACTAGCATTCATTATAAACAGGACACCATGACTGAATTGGATTAACTAATACAGAACCTTGGGGTACCCCACTACTTACTTCCCTCCATGTAGATATCATTCCATTAAAGACTATATGTTGAAGAATAAATCAATCCTCTCTTCTCTGTGATTCTGTTCTCTGCACATTTTCCATGGTTTCAACATCTTTTTTGTGTCATGGTGACCAGAACTGGATGCAGTATTCCAAGGGTAGTCTCTTCAATGTGGTATAAAATAATACTATCTTGTGTTCTTGATGCTATCCCTCTATTGATGCAGCCATGACTTCATTGGCTTTTTTGGCAGATGCATCACATTACTGGCTCATATTTAAGTGGTGGTTAATTAGGACACCTTGATCTCTCACAATTACTCTCACATAGTTACAGACTCATACTGTTATGGACAATATTATTAAAAATGATGAATGAAAGAATATCTATATGCCTATCCTCCACCTGATCTTTACACCTTAAAAAATTCAAAAAAAAAAGGAATCAGAACATTTAAAATTCTATGCTGGGTGCATTAATCTTGATTTATGTAGTAAATTTTTTGTCTGGGTCCTGCGGCAATTTCCTCTGAAGGAAAACATGTTGGATTAAATGCTGGTAAATTGTCCTGCCAAGAACCTCTAAACCTGCTCATACAGACTGAGCAACATTGGCTAACTGAGCTAGACTAAAGGGAGGGTGTCATCCTCTTATTACTACTTTCTGCAATATAATTAGCTGCATCTCCAGGAATAGTGTCTGTTCAGGAACTAATGGAATAATGAGTAAGATTCTTCTTTTCTAAAAGTTCACAGCCCTGAAGCGGTACATGCTGAAGCAACACAAATAAACCTAGAGCTCTTTTATTTTGTATTGTTTTAGCTATTATGTTACCAAGTAGAAAGTTGGTTGGAATAAAAACAGTTTTAAAGAGAAAGAAATATAATTCTCTTAAATAGCCTGGAGCTAGCTTTAAAAGTAGTAGCCAGTCCTTTATATTTTGCCAGTGGAATACTTTACACATGGATGCCAGCTGGCTTCTTTGCATTTTTCCAAAATCCAACCTGGCTGCTGGATTTTGTACCAGCTGAAATTTCTGGGTCAGATGTACAGACAACTACACATAAATAACATCACTGTAATCAAGCCTAAAGGTCAGCAGTCTTTACAGCATGCTTTTAAGAGACTTTCTTTGAGAATGGGGTTGTTTAAGGATGTCAAATGAGCTGATAAAAAATTTAAAAATTAGATTTGGGTCCCAAAGTATCCTGTGGAGATGAGCAATGGTACCTACTGTCTTCTCCTGTCCTAGTCTGGAGTTTATGGTATTTTTTATTAACTTCTAGGCATCTAAGGCTTATGCAAGCGGGACTGGCTCCCCTCTCGCCAGGCCACCAAACCGCAAAGGTTGGAGACCACTGATTTAAAACATCCCTGAAAGAATAAATCATTGGATTACTGTTGCTGTGTACTGGATTTTACAATAGGAATCACTTTCCTATACTGAATTTTACAAATATAACTATTTTGTCTCCTTTTCCCAATGGTTCGATGCCTGAGTACAGGGCTAATAGATAGAGAAAGGAATTGATTTCACGTAAAGAGTAAGGAAGATAATCTTGATAATGATAGGACTGATCTATTACCAAATGACAAGGGGGAAAACATAGCTTAAGTCCAAAACAAGAAGAAGATATACACAAGTAATTCAGGCAGGCACCTCCCTAATTCACATGACGATGGTGGTGGGGGGCGGGGAGAAGTAACTCATAGTTAGACTTGCATGATTGATGTTAGTCTCACTTATGTAGATCAAATCAAGAAATCAACTCCACAAGAAGACTAAAACTGTCAGTAATATTGGCTGTAGTAACGGAACCTTGCACGTTTGACTTTGCTTTATTCCCCCTTCCCTCTGCTCTTTATGCTCATACTCACTGCTCAGGATAAGGAGCTTTCTAGTAAAAAAAAAAGAATTGGAAATAAAGACAATGGGAAACTGAGTATGGCTGCAGCTTTAAATTAATACCAAATCTCAATTAAAATGAAAAAACTAACATTAATCATATCTAATGTAAATTGATTTACCCAGCAAAAGTACAATTTTAGCACATTGTTTGTTTACAGGAGATATACATAAAATAAGATCATGTCAATCTGTTATAAAAAGAATAAGTTAAGTCAAGTTATTATGTATAGAAGCTATAGAATGTATAGCATATGGAAAAAGAAAAAATTGGAATAGCAATTTATCTTAAATCATCTTCCTGGGAATTATTAGAACAGTTTAAGACCACTTTAACAACTTGACCAGAACTTCTACAGAACTAAAACTACTAAGCCAACCTTAATATAATGGCAAACCATCTGGTGCATCTCCAGTCACAGAAAATAACAAACATTAAATATACATTATTGAGAAAGATAATTATTCTTACTTTTATTTGAAATAAGTAAATATTTATTTTACCTTATTTTAGCATGCATAACTTTTGTCTCCTGCATGCATAACTTTTGTCTCCTATTAACACTTCTGTATACATATGTACTTGGAATAGTACATATTATATAAGTATAGACTTCACTGAAACTTATTTTTGAATAAGTACAGTATATATAGTATCCTATGTTTTCTTATATGTATGTATGTATCTCTATAAATACGGGAACTACTATATTAAAAGGTGTACCATTTCATTTTATAAAAAAAATCACATTTCATTCAGGTGTTTTTTTCTTCAGGATAGTACCTAATTGTTCTCTTTTCCAGTGACTTGGTTTCCCAGACAGAACTATTGTATTCAAATGCTATGATGTTTTGCAGCTTGTTCAATTTCTGATTTTATGATCTTTCTTGCTTTTTCCCCCTAGGGACTTTGTGCTCAAACATTCTATGGTCACTTGCATTCCTGCAACCATGCCACATTCAACATGAAGGTAAGCTAAAAACAGTAAATAATTATGGTTTAAATAGAATTTACATACATATATACACACACATACATACACACATACAGTGTCTGTATATATGTGTGTGTGTGTATGTGTGTGTGTATGTATGTATATATGTATGTATGTTTGTTTGTGTATATATGTATATATACACATATATATCACAGTGGCTCAGCAGGTTAAAGACGTTGAACTTGTTAACTGGAAAGCTGATAACTTGGGTACGAGACCTGATGCTGCATTACAGGGTGAGCTCCTGTTAACTTGCCCCAGTTTCTGCCTGCCTAGGAGCTCAAAATCATACAAATTCAAGTAGATAAATAGGTACCACTTTGTTGGAAAGGTAACAATGTTCCATGCATCTCAGTGTATGGTCATGCTGACCACATGACCATGGAAAAGTCTTGGGACAATTCTGGCTCTGTCAGCTAAGAAACAGAGATGAGCACTGCCCCCTAGAGTCAGATATGACTGAACATGGGAAACCTTTACCTTTACTTTACATACATGCAGACGTTCATTCATTCATATATACATATAAAATCTGTATGTCAAGTAATTTTGCTGCTGGTTATATAATCTGCTGGAGTTTTTAGCTTCCTGAAATCATTATTTTCCAACAATAATTCCAGAAGACACTATTCTCCCTATTGAACGGGAAAAAATATTGATACTGTTTTTTCATGACTATTCATTTTCTATTTGGCTATTGTGTCATTAATCATGTTTATGTGTATATTTTATATACATGAACATTCTATATATATACTATAAAATAGTTTAGAGTCCTTTAGAGGACTTTTGTTTATCATAGGTTCAATTTTAACCAATTACAATGGTGCAATTTGTTGCTGAATTGTCTTATCCCTACTATTTTGATGGAATTGCATTTAGATTCCTGGATGATTATCAGGGCAATATTTTTGTTAAACTTTGGGGGAATTTCAGATTGTACCTTCCTCAACAACTCATTAAATATTTAAAGAAACCCTCCAAAGATGGAATAAAAAAACAAAACATTTCTATGTTTTTTAACAAGAGGGTTATACTGATAGCATGACTTATTTCCATTGCTGCATTAGCTGCCTTCCTTTTCTGGAAAGGATGCTTTATGCTGACATCAGGACATGTCAGTTACTGCAAACAATTTTGGTCACCATACTACAAAAAAGATGTTAAGACTTTGGAAAAAGTTCAGAGAAGAGCAACTAAGATAATCAAAGGCCTGGAGACTAAAACATATGAAAAATGGCTGCAGGATTTGGGGTTGGCTCATCTAAAGAAAAGAAGAATTCGGTGTGACATGATAGCACTATTCCAGTATTTGAAGGGCTGCCACAAAGAAGAGAGGGTCAAATTATTCTCCAAAGTACCAGAAGGCAAAACAAGAAACAATGGTTGAAAACAAATCAAAGAGAGAAACAACCTGGAATTAAG
>AZIM01001591.1:12716-25553 GCA_000516915.1 Ophiophagus hannah
GGTGGCCCCTGACCTCCACTCCTTCCGTCAGGACCTGAAAACATGGTTGTTNATTCTTTTAAAATTGTATTGTATTTGGTATGGTTTTTTATGCTGTACGCCGCCCCGAATCCTTAGGGAGATGGGGTGGCTTAGAAATTCAATAAAACTAAATTAAACTAAACTATCTAGATCAGATTTTATTTGGGAATAGGAGAGATTTCTTGTTAGAATTTCTTGTTAGATTGCCAACACAATCCTAAACTGCATTAATAGAGGGTTGGAATCAATATCATGTGAAGTATTAATACTGCTTTATAAAGCCTCACTTGGAATATTGCATTCAATTTTGGTATCACAATATAAAAAAGTTGTTGAGATTCTGAAAAAGAGTGCAGAGAAGATCAACAAGAATTCTTAGGGGACTGGAGGCTAGAACATATGAAGAACAGTTGCAGGAAGCTATGTCTAGTCTATTCTTTAGTCTCCCCCTATAGAATGATTAGGGGAGAATGATAGTAGTGTTTCAGTATTTTAGGGGCTGCCACAAAGATGAGGGGGGTCAACCTACTTTTCAAAGCACCAGAAGGCAAGACAAGAAACAATGGATGGAAACTGAGGAGAGAAACAATCTGAAACTAAGGAGAAATTTCCTAATGGGGAAAACAATTAACCAGTTGAATGGCTTGCCTTCAGAAATTGTGCATGCTCCATCACTGGAGGCTTTTAAGAAGAGACTGGACAGTCATTTTCTGAAATGGTAAAGGGTCTCCTATTTGAGCAGGGGTTGGATTAGAAGACCTCCNNGGTCCCTTCCAACTCTGTTATTCTATGACAATCCCAAAGCTTACCATTGGCTGCAACAAGTACCAGCTGATGTTTCAAAGGTCATTGATTTCTTGAGATATGCTACATCCCCTTGGTACATTTTATATGAAGGAGGGGAGGTCCTATAACTTGCTAATCACTAAGAAGATGAATATTTTGGTGTTGGAAGACATATTCATATGTAAATGTATCTACTCATACCTATCTGTCTTGTATCTGATAATTGTGGTTTTGCTTGCTTCTTATTACAGTTTCAGTAAATAAATACAAAACATATGCATGTATTGATTATGAAGGTTGCAAGGATACAGGTAATCCTTGATTTACGATATTGATTGTAGAGCATGACATCACATGATTGCACCACTTAGAGACCACAGTTCCTACAGTCCCAATTGCTGCTGTTAGGCAAGGACTGCATGAGTCAATAAGCAAGGACCTCACATGATTGCAATTTCCAAGTTCTTGCTGTCTTTCCTTTTGGCTGCAGTGAATGTTGGAAATCACAGATGACTTGCTGTGACATCATAATTGCAAGGCAGGCACTGAGTGTCTGGATCATGTGATTGTAGGGACACTGTGACAGCCAGAACTCAAGGACTGGTTATAATATCCCCATTCAGTGCCATCACAAATTTGAACAGTCACTGAAAAAGTGGTCATAAACCCAAGGAACACCTGTATTCAAATTTTGGGAAGGTTGTATTTTTGCTTTTCATTGAAATTTTAAGTTAGCTATTGGTATATACTTTATTTCTAGTGAATTATATTATCACATCTCAAGTATAAATTAAGATTTCATTTATATTAATCAAACTACAGAAAACCACAGGATATAACTAGAGTTATTTTACAAAGAAAATTTAAAAAGGTTGAAAGGTTAGAAACATGTGCATTTATTTATGCAAATAGATTTGCTCCCCAAATTCAGTACCCCACCCTGTACCTCTTTTTATTAAAATAAAGCAGAACTTTTAATATGAAGTCCTCATTTTTCCCCCTGGATTTATTTTGGAGAAAACTATAAGCCGTGAAATGGCCTTCATAGTCTGTCATTACATAGTATTAATCAGTCTTTTCCCCTCAGGGCTGGTAAAAGCATTTGGCTTTTTTTCTTTTTCAAAAAATCTTTTATGACAAGAACCATATCATGATAATACCATCTTCAGTGTACTTCTCTTATTTAGTCTCCAATGGGAAAGAATGAAAATGGACTGATTGCAAAAATAGAAGCATCCATTGTCATCAGGGAATTAAAGGGGAAAGAAAGAAAGGTCAAAATCAGTTCTAAATAAGTGTTCTAGATATCTGCTCTCTTTAACCTTAATGCCATGTGAAAGTTTATCTTCCTGATCTAGGTCATGACACCGATTTATTAATCTAAGTGTCCCAGACTAGCGTTCTGAAATGAGGACACTTAAGAAGAGGCTATCTTCTACTGTGCTTAGAGCAAAGAATTCTCATTTCATACAATGTGGGGATGAAGCAAGGGGTTCAGGTTCAGGGCTCGGAGAAGGCAGATGGGAAAAAAGGTTGTGAGAGGCAGAACTTTGGAGAGACATGAGAAAGATGAGTACAGGCATTACAAAAAAACAACAATACAGTAGTCCCTTTTTTCAAGGGGTAACTGGACTTTCTGTTTTTTGTTTGAAGACGTTTCACTTCTCATCCAAGAAGCTTCTTCAGTTCTGAGCTGAGAATGAGCTGAAGAAGCTTTTTAGATGAGAAGCGAAATGTCTTCAAAGAAAAAACAAAGTCCAGTTGCTTCTTGAAAAAAGCACCTTTGGGATAATCGTGACCTGGATGACTGAGAATCTCCATAGACAACACGACAGTAGCTCAATGTCTATGGAGGTTCTCAATCATCCAGGTCATGGTTATCCCAAATGGTGACTGTTTTCAAAAGGCAACTGGACTTTATTTTTTTCTTCTTCTTTGAAAACATTTCACTTCTCATCCAAGAAGCTGCTTCAGTTCTAACTGACTAGTGGGGAATGGAAGGATACCAGATAATTGCAAAGGATATAAATCCTTCCACTCTGTACCAGTCACTTAGAATTGATGAAATGTTTTCAAAGAAGAAAAAAAGTCCGGTTGCCTTTTGGGGGGGGGGAAACACTTTTGGGTCTACAGTAGCTTTACAATTATAGCTAGACTATAGAGAAGAGTTGTACGTGTTTGACTTGACCAGTTTCAAGACTTTGGTATTGTTATGATGATTCGTTTGGTAGCTTTAATATATGAGTAAAATGGTGAACCTGAAGTTCATCTTAAATTTGAATGGCATTCCAGCATTTGTTTGGACAGTCAAAAAATACTTCCCATGATGAAGTAATATCAAAAATTAACTACGTATTTTCTTTTCTTTTCAGTTCTTTGTTAAGTGAGTAACTTCTTGTTGCCATTCAGCTATCTTAGCTTGCACTGCCACTCGGGTTATGGGAACATATATACTGTACTAAATTGAAGAAAATGTTTATAATATCTGTGCATTTTTATACCTTTTTACAGTGTTAAAGAGGTTAATGATAAGTCTGGGTTTCTTAATTAGGTACTTGGATTTAGTGTGATTTATTGAGATGTCCATTGCCTATTTGGTTATCATTGGTTGACTGGTTATTGCAGCTTGACTCTCTGCAAAGGAAATGATTGGTTGTTATAGCTTGGCACCCTATTCTAAGTTCAGATATAGAGGAATTAAGTGTATCATTCATGTGTATTTGTGTGTTTGTGTGTGTGTCTGTATAACACACACACACACATATATATATATGATAATGTATCATATATGATAATGTATCATGTATATGTATGTGTGTGTGTGTGTGTCGAGAGAGAGAGAGAGAGAGAGAGAGAGAGAGAGAGAGAGAGAGAGAGTGTGTGTATNGAGAGAGAGAGAGAGAGAGAGAGTTTGTGTAATGTGTTGCTTAAATGGGATCAAATAAGACATTAAACTGTAGGTGTCTCTTTCAGAGGTAGTGGACAAATGCACTTTACACTGATCAGAATCAAGCACTGGAACTAAGACAAAAAGAGACAAGGTTAAATGATGGGTAAGAATGGTATATGTGTCAGTCCAACAAGATAGACTACTAGACCAAGAAACCAATGCCATATAGTCAGAACTACTACTTCATCCAGGCTCAACATTAATTCATATCCTTTATCCTTATCCTTACCTTACCTTCTTTTCCTCCTGATTTCAAGGCCACGACCTGAACCCTATGTGAGCCTGATGTTCATTTCTGATTAATGAATTACATTATGAATATGATTTATGAAAAGCTTTCTCAGTATCACTCCCTTTTAATAGCTTAAATTAGAACCGAATAAAGACTGCTTGCAGCACCATAATAATAGTCTGCAGTCTCATTTAGAGATACAGTAATAAATTGAAAGACAGAGAAGCCCTTGCAACAGCCCCAACAATTGAAGACTGTCCAAAATGTAGTAATCTACCTACTCACCTGTACCCCTGTCAAGATTTAATAGGCAGCATAATCTCTTCATTGATTAAGATTAGCAATAGACTGAACTCTAATATATTGTGTCGGATTCTAAGCAATCCATTATAGGATGGATAGTGATAAATTAGAATACATTCAGAAAAGAGCATCTAGGATGATAAGGTTTTTAGAAAGAAAAACATATGAAGAATAATTAGTTGAGTAGGATATGTTTAGCCTAGAGAAGATAATGCTGTGTGGAGATTTGATAGCTTTCTTTAAGATTTTAAAGAACTGTCTGCAGCAAGCCTGCTATAAGCACAAACATGAAGAGCTTCTGAAGTTCCCACAATGGAAGAATGGTTTGTGAAGATGACAAAAATTGCAGAAATGGCAGTTTACTTGTTTGATTAGAGAAAAGACAACATTTAGTGAGTGAAAACTCTTTGTGGACTTTTTGCTAAGGTCCATTCGAATAATTTTAGTGATTTTTATTGGCATATAGTAGTTCAGTTTTGAGTATCCTATGGGTAGAAAACCTAGGTTTCAATGTAAATAGAGATACATTATGAAACAAGGAAAAGCTATTGCTTTGCTATAAAACAGGAGAAATCATGAAAACGACTCATCATGCCTCAGAATTGCCTAATGGAGAAAATGTTAGGTTACATTGTCCTTGTAAAGTACACGTTGCTAGGTTTGACTCTGAAAATACAGTTGCTATCTGTCCTATGAGATATTAGCGTACAGCACTTCATTTAATGATTTGGGTAGGACTAGCTGTGCCACAAGCAAAATACATGTGATTTGGCCATATTTGCCCATGCTTTGTCTGATAACATTCTCTATACTCAAATAAAAGCACTGGTATTTCACAAGAGGAAAAGAAATAAACATGATGCTCTCTTTCAAAGAGCAGAAGTTGATATTTGTTTTATATCATCTTTGATTTAATGTTTGTTGCTGACCAAAAGTATGCGTCTATGAACGTATATATGTCAGTGTGCCTTATTTTCAGATAATGAAATGCTAAAAAAGTTCTGAGTTATTTTTATGATTCGTTGTCATCCAAGTTACATAATAGCATATTGGCACATTCGTAGAGGCATATAGAATAAATCCTCTACCTATATACTTGGACCCTCTGCTGGTGTGTATTCCCTTCCTCCCAATATTAACTGGATTGAAAAGGGATATGTGTCCTTGGGTTAGCTAGAGAAAGGGTGACAGTTCATATTCTATATATTGAAATATAACACAGTACTGGTCTGGTTTGGAAAAATGATCAGAAGCTATGCTTCTCACAACACACTAGTTTTATTTGCAATGTGTATGCCATTTTTCAAAAACAGTTCTAGTTGTGATGTTGTGCAAAAGAATAACAAAAAAAACAGTTGGAAGAGGCTTTGGCGGTCTTCTAGTCCAACCTCATGTTCAAGCAAGAAACCCTATACCATTTCAGACAGATGGTTGCTCAATCTCTTTTTTTAAAAAAAAACTTCAATGTTAGAGCATTGATGACATTTGGAGGCAAGAAGTAAGCAGGCTTCTCAAAGGCCTGAATCAGACAATTAAAGGCGTCATGTGTACTGCTAACACATGACATTTGGTAGCCAATTCATTCCATTTTCCTTTCAGAAGCATACAATTCATACTACCCTTTCATTTGTTATTCCCATTTTCTTTTTCCACAAGCTTTTCTGCTTTACCTTTTATCTCTGATTTTTGTTTTTTAAAGTTGTATCCATTCATTAGATTGAAGCTAACTCTACTTCATGAGGGTAAGCATCACTGTTTTTGCCTTTATTGGTTTTGTTACCAGCGCTTGTTGTGCCAAACAATTCTGTGGTTTGGTAAGATATTCTAACCCCTTCCTTTTGCAGAATCTTAAAAAGTTGCCAACCCTCTTTTGCTTCCCTTGCTGTACTGGCTTTGTCTGTTTATCCCTCAGGCTGGATCATCCAGTTCTTCATGTTTCTTGGAATGATGCTGTGGCCTTTTGCAGTTGGGCAGGAAAACGGTTACCAACTGAAGCTGAATGGGAATATAGCTGTCGGGGAGGTCTTGAAAACAGGTTCTCATCATTTTCTAATTTTCCAGAAAAATAAATTAAGCAAAGAAACTACAGTATATCTTTTACCTGGTCTCTAAACTAAACAATCACTTTCCCCCCAAAAGTTAAGTTAATGCCAGGTCAATGGTATAGAGTTCATTGTATTATTAATGCAAGCTGCCAATATTTACATTTAAGGGGGGTTGTCAGTTCTTTCTTTCTCTTTCTGTCGGTCTGTCTGTCTGTCTGTCTCTCTCTCCCCCCCTTAATATGGCATTAGCTAATGATTTTTTTAATAGTAGTCTTATTTTTCATAGTAATATGATTAAACAGTACAATTGCACAACTGCCTTCCTTAACTTTTGTCTATGCTTCTTTTGACAGATTTTTCCCATGGGGAAACAAACTTCATCCAAATGGTCAGCACTATGCAAATATTTGGCAGGGAGAATTCCCTAGAAGCAATACAGAGGAAGATGGCTACAAAGGCACCGCACCTGTAAGTTAGTGATGTGATAACAAAATTGGAAGGGACCTTGGAGGTGTTCTAGTTCAACCTCCTGCTCAAGTAGGAAACCCTACACCATTTCAGACAATGGTTGTCCAATCTCATGTTCAAAACGTCCAGTGTTGGAGCACTCACAACTTCTGGAGGCAGTACATTCCACTGATTAATTGTTCTAACTGTCAGCAAATTTCTCCTTAGTTCTAGGTTGGTTCTCTCCATCCATTAGTTTCCATCCATTGCTTCTTGTCCTGCCTTCAGCTGCTTTGGAGACTAGGTTGACCTCTTCTTTATGGCAGCCCCTCAAATATTGGAACACTGGTGTCATGTCACTCCTAGTTCTTCTTTTCATTAAACTAGACTTACTCAATTACTCAATTCCTTCAAGTGTTCTTCATATGTTTTAGCCTCTAGTCCCTTAATCAACTTTATTGCTCTTCTCTGTATTCTTTCTAGAGTTTCAACATCTTTTTTGTGTCATGGTGAACAGAATTGGATGTAATATTTATTATTTATTATTTGGACTTGGAATATTCCAAGTGTGGTCTTACCCAAGGCATTATAAAGTGGTACTAACACTTCACATGATCTTGATTCTCCCCCTGTTAATGCAGCCTAGGACTCTGTTGGTTTTTCTGGCAGCTGCAGCACACTGCTGGGTCATATTTAAGTGATTGTCCACTAGGTGTCCAACATCCCTCTCTCAGTTGAGCCAGGTATATGTAAATCATCAGGTATATCAGTAAAGATGGATCCCATTTGGGAAAATAGGCTTGTGACAGCTATGGCCACTCTATGTTGTGTCTGCAGCAGAATTTTGTCTCTCTCTCTCCCCCCGCCCCCCCCCAATGAAAAGCTTTTTGTGGTTCTTTTTGACTTCTATGACAATCACTATTGACTATTTGAGAAAATTGGATGCCATTTGCAGGCATAGTTGTCCTTTCTAGGGAATGAGGCCTAAGAAATGACAGGCAGGTAAAGTATGGTGGTTTTGTACAAAGTATCTTTTAAAGTGGAGGAAAATGTAGATCATTTACCCTCCCTATGGGCCAGAGTAATTTTGTATGGAAGCATATAATAGTGCTGCCCCTAAGTTAGGAACCGTAAAGCAATTTAAAACAAAAGATGCAAGAATCCTACAAAATGGTGATGGGCACACTGTATATAAGAGAAATATTTCTTCTCACACAGTGCTTGGATAATCTGTAGACAAATAGATGTCAGGAAAATCAGAAGGAAATTGACACAGGGATAGCGTTTTAAACCAAGTCGTTTTGAACTGTAACAGCATGTGCATCCCAAGAGATAGCCTGCTTAGATTATTAATTAGAGTGTAAAATCATCTAACTATACCATTTAATACATTGGTGCACTCAATAATTTAACAAGGATACAAAGAGGTTAAGAAGTGATGGTCAATGAAAAATAATTCATGATTTTACTTTGTATCCAGCTGCTTTAATAGAAATTGTTTTTCTAATATGAACAATTCCTGCTGGACTGGATCTCTGTCCTGTCTAGTCCATCCATCTGTTCTCATGGTGGCCAAGGAAGCTCATTAGACTCCTAGCAAATGACCTTTAGTCAACATCCTTCCATAAAGCATTGTGACTATAAGTAAAAAGGAGACCCCAAATAACATAATGCCATGGTACAGGAATTAGAGTTTCCCATTAAAAAACAGAAAAAGCTTATGTTCAGCAAGATATATTTTTATTTAATTCTGACATGTCTTGCTGTGAGAGCGTGCCCCCAAACCTTGTGTACAGCCTCCAAAGTCTCTACAAAAGTTCCCATCACTTATCCTTTCTGGTGTGACCTAGTGTGACCTATACCAGCTCTGGCTATTCCATTATCTATGCTTAGTATAAATATCAACCATAAAGAAAGAGTTATTTTCAAAAGTGTAGTAATTTACATTGTCACTATGTAAGATATTTTCAATAGTCACCAGTTTTGAACTGGTAAAGAAGAATCACTAAGAAATGATCCCCTGTCATTAAGCCTAAGGATAAAGGGAAGGGGGAGGGAAGGTCGAGGAACTTTTTAATTTTCTTCTGGTGAAAAATAGAGAACAGGCAGAGAGAGTGGAGCCTGCTGACTCTATGTATTGATTGCAACCTCACCCCTATTAATTTGTAGGAAAAAAAGTTAATGAGGTACATCTGGCTTTTCTCTCCTATGTCTGCTGGATAGAGAGCTTTGTAGTGCACTTTTCTCTTTTAACAAGCTGTTCTCTAATCACAAATGTCAGGGTCAGGAAAAAAAAAAGACAATTTATAGCTTAACAGTCATACCTGCACATGTAATGAGAATGAGTTGTTTTGGTCCTTCATACTGATGTATTTTGATTATCGCCTACCAAGGAAAAGATCAAAGTGCTGTTTTGTTTTAAATGGATTGCTTTGCCTCCTACATTATTGATCCAGGCCTAACATAAATTCTCACAAACGATTTCCTGTGCATGACAGTGTATTTTTGAGAATTGGATAGGAAACCTCTATCCATGCAGTAAAAGGTAACCTGATAATTCCGTATTTTAAAATGTTTTTAACAACTGTGTAAATTGGACAGAGTTGCTGATAGTCTGACACCATATACATTTAGTGTATATTCTTTTTGTGGTTGCTCTCAGTCAACCAGTTGTTTAGACTAGGTTTGGTTACCAGTTGAGTCCTTCCCAAGGACGTGAAATAGGCACATGTTGTTGTTTGATGGTGTTAAAGGTATCACTGCAAGTTGTAAACTGTTCCAAGTAAAGCAGTTTTTTGCAGATGATGGGTGATTTTGTCAATGCCAGTGGTGTTCAAGTGGTGCTCCAGGTGTTTTGGTTTTGTACCCAAGGCACTTATTATTACTGGTACTATTTTTGCTTTCTTTTGCCACAGTATTTATTTGCAGGTCTTTATTTTTTGTTATTTTCTCCAGTTCTTTCTCTTCTACTTTGCTGTCTACAGGTATTGCCACATCTACTATTCAGACTTTTGTCTTTCTTATCAGCATTTGTTAAGTCTGGGGTATTATGTGGCAGGTGATTGTCTGTTTCTAAAGTGCAGGAGCACTTAGGTCCTTCATTTTCTATCACTTTCTTTATTTTGTGGTCCCACCACAAAATGGTATTTCTTGCAAATATTCCAATGTACCACTGTTGCTGCATTGTCATGCAGTTGTTTATAGTCCATTTGTGTGATCTTCTTGCAGCAGGTAACTAGGTGGTCCACTGTTTCTTTAGCTTCTTTGCAGAGGCAGCATTTGCTCTCTGTGACTGTCTTCTTAATTCTGTATTTGTATGCATGTGTTCTTAAAGCTTGGTCTTGTGCAGCCAGAATTAGGTCTTACACCTCCTTCAACTTTCCTGCTCTTATCCATTGCTGAGTTTGTTGTTATCTGCTTTGCCTGCTAGCTTTTCTATGTATTGGGCATATAAATCTTGACCTTGCCATGTCTCTTTTCTTCTCTTCATTTGAACTTTCTTGTAGTTTGGTTCTCTAGTATTCGTAAGCCTTCCTGATATACTAGCTTCATTGCATCTTCTTCACTATCTTCAGATATTCTTCCAATGCCCCTTTTTCTTCTTCAACTGTTTGATAAACGTTCCACATCCGCCTATTTTCCTTAGTATTATTATTATTGGCAGCAAAAGAGAATTGGCACTTGCTAAGGAAACATATCCTTCAGCAGGGCTATCAAGCTGCAACAATGAAGGACACATCAAATGTTGATGCATCAGAGCTGAAGCAAAATGACATTAAAAAAACCGATTATATATCAAAATTGCTCAAATGGACAACTAGATATTCTTCTGTGGAAGATCTGGGCAAGGGGTCTGTCTGTAAAACATGAGAATTTAGGAAATATATTAAGGAAAGATTGTTTTTCCTAGTAATGAGAAAATTGTAACGTAGATCATCATGATCATTAAGAACAAAAAAACCTGCAAATCAATATTGTACAGATGAATTCTTCTTTCCCATTCAGTAAATTCATTGGTTATTTACAGGATAAACAATCTAATTTTTCTGCACTGTTGACCACTTTTTTTTTCTGAGGCAGGTAACAGCATTTCCTCCAAATGGTTATGGCTTGTACAACATTGTGGGAAATGCCTGGGAGTGGACATCAGATTGGTGGGAAATTAATCATTCTGCAGATGAAACATACAGCCCGGTGAGTATCTCCTGCTGCCGATTTACTGTCCTGACAATTGTGCTGTTGCCATTCTTAGAGCAGTTGCAAATGCTGTGTTTCTAATGCCTCAGTTTGCATGGAAACTAGTATAATTCTGGAGGCAAGAATTTGTGTTTGCCAGCTCTCTTACTGGCTTAAGTTTTAATTTTGCAGTGGCCCACTGGCTCCATTAATTCTCCTTGTCAACTTTTCATCATGGTGGAAAGAAAAAAAATCTCAGCTGACCAATGTTATTGTGGGCTTTCTATCTACTTTTCTATCTACTATTCATTGATGTATTTATTCAATTTCTATAACCACCCAACTCAATCAAGTGTCTCTGGGTGGCATACAATTCTTGAGTCCTCGTTAGATCTGGAAGCCCTTTTCTCTCAAAAAAGAACTGCCTGTAAAATGGAATGATTGTCTCTCTGGAAAGATCTTCCTGCCCCTGTTTCTTCCAAGGGCTAAATTTGAAAGAGGCTTCATTCTTCTGTTTCAAGCTCATTCACTTTAGAACTCCAGTTCATAGTCTCAAACGACCCATTCAATGTAAGATGCAGAGCAACAGGTTTAGGAAGATTGCCATAATCTGTCCACATATCTTTGTGGGTTTTCCAGGAGGCAGATGGTTAATCATTGTGGAAAGCTGCATGAGGTTGCTTTAGATAGGCCTTTGGTTTGTTTTGGCAAACAGCCTTCTCTGGCTCAAAATGCATGTGATTGTTTTCACACACTTCTCTCAGATTTGAATGGTATGGTTTCGGTTTGTGTGCTTGCTTTGGAAACTCAGTCAGTTGTGGTTTACTCAGTAAAACATGATGAAATAAACCATTGCCAAATTTGTTCAGTGAAATAAGAGTCTTTTCTCTCCAAGATTCTATTAACCATATATGGGGGCATTTCAAAACAGCGAGCTTAAGTAACTGGCAAAATAGGATTGCTTGTTTAATTAGGTATTGAATAGAAAACTGCTTATTTTGTGTTGGTTGTTTAGATCTCCAAAGCACCTTAGTTTTGTGACAGTCATTCTGTCTCAGCCCAGATCCCCTCACTGAGTTGTTGGTTTGGGGAGAATAAGAAGAGGAAGGGGTATTGTGTGTGTTTGCCACTTGAATCATTTATAAAGATAATTAAGGCGGGGTATAAAATCAATCAATACATTCCTCTGAAGTAGTAAATACAAATTCTTCCAGATTGCACAAACAAACAAGCAGAATGCTTTGTTACTGTAATTAAGGCTTCTGTCAAGAATTTCTTTTGTAATAGCTTCTATTTTTATGTTATAGTTTGTGTATCAATTTGAGATTAGAATTTAAAGTACTTGTGTTCATTTGCATTTTCTAAAACAGACACTTTGTCTTAATGCAGATGTGTGAGTAAGTCTAATAAATGTGAGCACTATCCAAATGCGGGCACTTCTTTCCAAATGTTCTATAGATGCAAAGATATCTTCAATTTGTAGGTATTTAATTTCTCATTAATGCAACTTTTTTCATTTACCTTTATCAGAGACTTTCCTAAGCCACCATGCTCCCTTCAGGATACTTGGCAATGCTTCATACTAGGAAATATTTCCCTTGTCTAATGAGGCATCTGTTGTGACAAGACCTGGTACTAATGCTCACCAGTGTTTCACTTTCTCTGCCTGATTTATTCATGCATGAAGTTAACAGAATAACAGACTTGGAAGGGGCCTTGGAGATCTTCTAGTCCAACCCACAAGCAGGAAACTTTATAGCATTTCAGACAAATGGTTGTCCAATCTCTCTATATATATCCTGAGTAAGGGGTTAAACTAAAGACCTCCAAGATCCTTTCCACTTCTGTCATTCTATGCTATGCTATGCTATGCTATG
>AZIM01001591.1:87374-103366 GCA_000516915.1 Ophiophagus hannah
TGCACAAGCAGGAGACCCTATACCATTCTGGACAAAGAAAATAATTACTGTGAATTTGATTATTAGGTGGAATATGCAAAGAAGGAAATTCTGAAACAATTTTAGAAAGAGAGAGCAAAATGTAAATCCATGTATAACCACTATTGAGATCAGAAACTGCTTCTTTATAATCTTTTATCTTATTTTTTTTCTCTTTCTTTCTTATTTTCCTTCTTTCTTATTCACTTTCCTAAAATTTGACAGCAGTGTGTATGTGCTATGTGTGTATTTGTGTGCTTGTATGTGTAATATCTGTGTGTCTGCGTGTGCATGTATGAAAGAAGGAGAGGAGGAGAATAGAGACTAAGAAGTCAAGGAAAGGTTATAAAAGTCAGAACTGTGTACACATAAAACTACTTTCTTTCATGTTTCTTTCATGTGAATTATGGATAGAAGATGGTAATGATTTAAACATATGAAGCTTAGAATAGATCTCTTTAAAATCCTTCCTGTGGTTGATAGTATATTTTTCTTCTGGTACGTGATATTACAATGCTCAAAACAGCTGAATGTTTGTTGCATAATTGGCATTGGCCTCTGAGTCTCTTAATGCAGCCATTATTTTCAGGTATTTCCTTTGACAAAATAGAGGAAAAAAAGCTGGTGTTGATGCTATCTTCCTCTGAAGACTTTTTTTTTCATGCCTGCTTTGATATTTGGGGAAGTTTGAAATGCATTTGAGAAATACAGGCTTCATTAAGACATACAGTATATTTTTGACTGAGAGGAATTTCATAATGTACATTAACTCTTTGAGGGTGATGGGCATTTCCAAAATGTGAAAAATAAATAAACTCCAATAGATATAGCCTTTAGCCATCATATTTGGGCTGCAAAAATATGGCAGCTAAATGCTGGCAAGGAGGTATTTTAAAAAGTAAATCTGCTACTATTTAGGCTTTGTCTTAATCCCAAAATTTAGATTCCAAAATAGCCTTTTCTCTGCTGTTAGACAGAGATATGTATCTAATTTGATAGGGAAGAGGGTAGGAATGGAGTTTTAACTGCTGAATTTACCTGCTTTCAGTTTCCTTTTTTCTGCCTTCTAGTTTTTTTTAAACCGCCCCCCCAGTAGGTAGCTTAGTATTGGTATTAATTTTTTAAGATTCATGTTGATTATCTGGTTTCTGTTTTTATAACAAGTTAGGTTTATGTTTTAAACTAAATTAGGCAATTTTATTTTATAAATATATAGTTATATTGCTGTTTTAAAAATAGTTTTTTTAAAAAAGTAATAACAATTTTTTCAATGCATATGGACAATTTCCTTCTATTATATTTTAACTCTATGCAAGCTGGATTTTGGATTTCCATACAATTGGGGTGTGCATATTAATCCAAGTTGGAATTGACATGTTACAATACATAATAAGCATATTTTTGTGTGGTCTTAAAATCATTATACTTGGGTTAGAAGCCACTAAATATGTTAATTTGACTTTAAGATAGACCTTAATATTTTCAGATGTCCATCCTCTTTTGAAATGCATATCTAAACAAAACAAAACAAAACAAAACAAANACAAAACAAAACAAAACAAAACAAAACCCTAACATCAGGGCAGCAGAAATGAGATTCTTTATATCCTTTTATGGCTAAGAGATTTTAATTTTAATATTAAAAAAAATAAATTCATGGCCCCAATTACCCAGCAGACTAGACTACACTATGTGTGAATTATTGTAATGAAATACAATCAACTTTGCTGAAACGTTTCTATAATTGTATAAATGTATATATAATATAGACTGCTCACCTCACAAAATTGGGCATTTCAAGCAATTTTATGTAGAAAGTATCTAGGGGTCAAACCACATGTCTTTATAAATTAAAGGTATCATTTTGCATTGAAAAATACAGGACGTATACTGTATTGGTTACCAATTACAGATACAAAATACTAGCTAATCATTGAAACTAGGGCCAGTCAGGACTTGAACTGCTATCTTTGGATGAAGTGATATTCAAATTTATTGGCATTTGTTTATTATATGATGAAATAATATAATGCTGGAAAAATTAAATCATTTGGTTAAATTATTAACTCCTTGGTTAAAAGAAGAGCAATATTGTAACGAAGTCATAATAATTATTATGGTAATTACTGGATTTGTTGCAAGTAGTCAATTGAAATAAAGTATTCTTACATAACTGAATATTAGGTTAATGATAAGAGAAACATCCTACTCTCTAGAAAGTGCAGAGAATTCTAAACACCACCAAACAAAGCAGAGTTAATGTCCAAGTAAGCATTGTTAGATTAATTGGTTATAATAGAACTGCTTAATTTGTGTGAGCATATATATCTATAATTGTCCTGTTGTACAATTGTAGTTATCATATGAATTATAGCAAAGAATGCAAGAGAGAGGCATGAAAAAAAAAACTAAAGAAAACTCTGCAATGTTTTCTTTGATTCTTAAAAAAAATTGCTTTTATTCTAAGGTTCCAGTCAAGTAGTTCTGAAGATTGATATATCTCTGCTTCTTAATATATATAGAGAGACAATATTGTCAATTCTGTTGGTAAGATTGGCTGGCTGTGGACAAAAATCATTTTTGTGAGGGCAATTGCAAATGTTATTTCCAGGTCTGCAATCATTATCCCATTCTCCAGGGTTGTAGAACTATTTTGCCAAGCTCAGATAACAATATATATTCAGCAATGATGCTAACTTTCCCGCAAGATGCAGGAACTATCCTTAGCATTCTGGAATCAGTGCTAGTTTGAGAATGTTTCATCAAATGACTTCCTTTGTGTGTTGCAGATGACTCCTGCCTTCTTTTCCTCTGATTATTGGTTTGCTTAAGATTTTTGGACAGATACTATCAGTTAATTAGAAAAAAATATATAATATAATCAACAAATAAACCAAAAGGCCAAATAACTAGACAGCAAAATGCAGGAGTCATCTACAACATGCAGTGTAAGGACTACTAAGGTCAAACAAATAAAAGATTGGCAGACTGCATCCATGAATTCCAGCTGGTAGTTGCAAAGGAGACAAAAAAAATCCTTAATTTTTTAACAGGTGCACAGACTTAACTGCAGTTCACTAACAGACTATTAGTCTCTTTCTTTTTTTAAATCAAACCTCCTTCTGAAATTTTGAGGAATAAATGTTAACCCTGCTTTAAGTTTATTTAAAGTTTTATTATAATGTTATCTCTCTCTCTCTCTTTCTCTCCCTCCCTCATCTCTCATTGTCTCACACACATTTTTTGCTGAAGGGAAGGAGATAAACAACTAGTTTTTTTTTAAAATAAAGGTTATTTTTGCATTGATTTCCTGTGTGTGAGGTAAGACTATAGCATAAGGTTTCAGAGTTGTAACTTATCTTTTTTCCTGGAGTAATATTCAGCAGAAACTGAAGGATCATGATGAGACCTTATGAATAAACAAAATCCAGAAATAGTGATAGGATACAGTATTTGATGACCAGGAAACAATTGTACTGATTTTTAAAAGCTATCTTTACTTTCAGCAAAGGTAATGGAAATATTGTTATTTAAAAGGCTCTCCCTGTGCCAGTTTTATTATACAGCATTTTAGCATTCAGTTTAGCTCTTCTTGTTAAGAAAAACAGACGATTCCAAGCATATTCTCTTTCAAATGTGCCATCTCCTACCACTGTGGTGGTAACATAATGACCTCCTTGGTGATATTATTTAGATCAAGTTGCCTTGATGTAACAATGAGGGTGATATTATGATTTATCACTTTATTGACAACCTGAGAATGAGGCTTCTGCTAACATCTCTATTATTGCCCATTGAATCAACATTTTCCAGATGGGATGTTGAGTTCCTTTGCCAGACACAATTAGCATTCTCACACATACGATTTCTCTTACCAATGCTCACATTTTCCTCATGCGTTTTTTAAGAGAATGCCAGTCATGTAAGTTTAAATCATGGTGACATTATTTAAAAGTCATTTAATATTGATAGTTCCTAAAATGACCATTAAAGTACCTTCTGGACTGTTCTTAGGGATTAGAGTAATTAAGTGATAGACTTACAGAGTCTCAGATAACACAAGTCAAGTTTCATTATGGATTAGTAATAGTTTTTCTCCTATCATACATTATACATTTTTCCATAACCATTGTATAGATACATAAATATTTTATTTGTTTAATGCAATGTAGAGATTACCAAACTCCAAATGATCTTGGGTAACTTACACTTAAATAATAATAATAATAAAAAACAGGTAGCACAAAATCCACAGCAGGCAAACTTACTACAAGTAGTCCTTGATTTACGACCAGAATTGAGCCCAAAATTTCTGTTTCTAAGCAAGGCAGTTGTTTAAATGAGTTTTGCCCCATTTTACAATCTGTTTTGTTGCAGTTGTTAAATAATCACTGCAGTTGTTATGTGAATCATGCAGTCATTAAGCAAATCTGGCTTCCCCATTTTTTTGCTTGTCAAAAGCTGTCTGGGAAGATTGCAAATGTCATGTCTGCCATCTTTGATTTGACATGTTGCTGGCATTCTGCCATCAAAGGCAACAGGGGAGGGGCATAAGGAGTACAAATGGGCAATAAACATGTATGGGGATGTGATGGGAAATAGGAAAGGAAGATGACAGCTTGATGAAGACCAGGGAGATATGGAACCAGTTTGTGCCAGCGCTCAAGGCCACTTATGAATCTCTTCATGGGCTGAAGACAAACTGGTCATGTGGGGAGGGCTGGGATGAGGGGAAAACTTTGTAACTTTTTTGTGCGGAAAATTTAGTTCTAGCCTGACTTTATTGAAACTATTAAAATAACTTATCATTTCACCCAAATGGAGTTGTGGGTCTTTTTTTCCTAAGGGATCTGACTGGGGTAGATCTGACAGTGACCCTGTGACCTGCAACCGTCATAAATACATGTCAGTTGTCAAGCACTTGAATTTGACTACGTGACCTTGGGTTTGCTACAATGGTCCTAAGTGTGAAAAGCGGTCATTAGTCACTTTTTCAGTGCCGTTGAAACTTCAAACAGTCACTAAATGAATGGTTGTATATCAAGAACTACCTGTATAGCAAGCAAAACAAACTCCAGGGGCTCAACTACCACCCTTTCCTAAGGGCTGGGAAAGCAGCCAATTTTTCAATGACTTTCTAAATGTTGTGAGAGCGGAGATCATATGACTGTCTATGAAATGCTTCTCCACAGGACAAGTAGACAAGACAAAGAAGTTGTGATGATGACAACATTTCATTTCAGCTCAAAAGCTATTTTTATTCTTAAAAATGCATTGAGAATATCACATCAATATTGTGAAGTTACTATTCAAAATGCTTTTAGTCTAATGTGTTCCCAGGACCTTAGGAACACCTCCATGCTCTTGGATGGGGCCGATACAATTCATGTAACTGTTGCTATGAAATTATAATTTTTAACTAGAACATGAAATGTGTAAACTAAACGGACAGGAATAATTTTACCTGAATTATTATAATTTAAAGTTTGGAGTGCATTCCAGGGCTGAATGAGTCACAAAAAATATGTGCATTTGATTTTAAATATGTGAACATTTTAGCTACAAAGACGTAATTGTCTTGTTGCATTTTCTTGACAAAATAAAACATGCCAATGAATAAACATTTTTGCTGAATAATACACTGAAGAAGAGGATCAGTAACCAGCACTGGCTAAAAGTTAAGGTGGCTGTTCAGGTGGTTGATAATTAACTTCCTTGCTCTACATTAAAATAGAGCACTTTTTCATGCATACATATAACTCTACAAAAAAAAAGATACTGCTACTTCTAGGAATCCCTTCATTAAAATTAAAATGAACATGAACATTAAGCAGCATAGGACTTTACAGAATAAAAGAAAAATATTATTTATTTTCCCCACCTTTATTATTTTACAAATATTATTATTATTTTTACAAATAAGTTGGGGTGGTGTACATATTCAATATACCTTCCTCCTCCTATTTTCCTCTCAACAACAATCCTGTGAGGTGGGTTGGGCTTAGGGAGAGTAACTGGCCCAAAGTCACCCAGCTGGCTTTCATGGCTAAGGCAAGACTTGAAACTCACAGTCTCCTCCTTTCTGGCCTTGTGTCCTAACCACTAGACCAAACTGGCTTTTTTATATGAGTCAAAACACTTCTGAACCATTTCTGAAGAATGCTCAGCTTTAATTTTTATTCCAGTAACGTGCCCAGGATTTGGAGTTGGGCTTTTTCTTTGATTACAATTTTTTTTAATTTAGTCGTCCATCTTGTTTCTGTTTATGATCTCAATCATGAGATGATTGTTCAACTGTATTACAAACTAAACCAATATTCATCGGCATTGTCAACTTCAAGAAGTGTGGATTTCAATTCCTAGAATTATGAGAATTGAAGTCCATATGTCTTAAGGTTGCCCAGGTTGAGAAATACTGCACCAAACAATTCCAGGTGGAAGTGGGTTTTGAACCACACTCATAGATTAAACTCCTTCTCCCTGATTTTTCTTTCCCTTAACAATGATTTTCTTTTGTTCTCGTAACCGAACAAAATAGATCTGCAACTGTATGTATGTTTTCCCATGTTTTAGCTTCATTGTCAAAGTAAACATGGGCAAATCTGTTGAATTCTGCCCTTTCATGCAAAACAAGACAGATTATGGACTTCTTGTCGGCTCTCCTTTATTTAAACTTTATGTTGAGTTCAGCTTCATAGAAACTGTTGCTTAGTTTTCTTGGCAGCAGTATGGAAGCAGTTACTACTGTCTTCTTCCAGATTTTTTGTTCTACCTCCCTGCCTAGCCTGCTCTTTCTTGATGTTTCCTAGTGTTTCCTAGTGTTCCTAGTGTTCTGACATCCAAGTGCTAACCGGGTCTGTCTTGAAATCGTTTTTCAAAGTCAGAAGACAGATTTGACTAGGGACTGCAAGCTGTTAGGAGAGCAATTTAGAGAAAGAAAAGCTTTACTTCACTGGATCAAGTCAACTTCCAACAACTACTATCCCTTGGTATAGGAACAGCAATGATGGCTGCAATTCTGCGATTGAAGCTCTTTTTCATGTGTATTGAAACTGTTGTATCATCATAGCCACCATCTCAACCTTTTTTAAACCATACCCCGCAGACATCCTGCCTCAGTGTAGAATTTGTCAGCATGATATTGCGGCCCTCTGCTGCATATGAAAAGGTTGGTAACAAATTAAAATTAACTAAAGCATCCTTATCCATCAGTAATCTCAGAAAAAATAGGAAGTTATACAGCCCTCAGATGAAGCTTACAGATCTTTAACAGAAATAATTGCCAATGAAGTAGTTGGTGCATTGAATCACCTCTCTTCAAAAGAGCTTTCCCTTCAACAGAAAAAAAAAGCCTGTTGATTTTTTCTCTCAGAATATGCACCATTTTTATCACCAACAATTTGGTCCAAGTGTGTACTGTCTGCTAGACTTCTATCAAATGTACATACACATACATACATATTGTGTTTCCCTGAAAATAAGACCTGACCTTATATTTGGGGGGCTCCAAAATAAACACTAGGGCTTATTTTCAGGGAAACACAGCCTGGCTCAGCACCCTGCCCTGACATGCACACAAAAGGTGGCAAGCATGTGGCAACCAACAGTATCCAGTAGCAGCTGCAGGCCACTGATCCTTTGGTTGGCACACTGTGGGGCTGCACAGCAAAGGTGAGTTGATTCCCTGTCCAAGCAGCAGACAGAGGCAGAGGTGTGGGGGAGGAGGCAAGCTATCTGGATGCACCATGCAGACTGCAGGAAAGCTGAGAGTCGTTGGGCTGGAGTGGGTGGCTGGCTGCAGGAAGCTCATTGCATGGTGGCACTGGCAGCTGATGGAGTCAGAGGTGTGGAGCAGAAGGCAGGTGGTGTGGGCTGCAGGCAAGCTGAGAGACATGAAGATGTATCTCCCATGGCTGGCCGCCACTCTAGCCCACCAACTTTTGGCTTTCCCATGGCCAGCATGGTGCATCCAGATCGTGTGTCTCTCTCCTTCCTCTACCTGCTGTTTCGATAGAGAATCAACTTACCTGGACTGCACAGGCTGTGGCTGCTGCCGGACACCATTGGCCCATGCTTGTTCGCTGCCTCCTTGCTGGCCATGTCCACTCCCCTTCACTAGGGCTTATTTTTGGGGTAGGGCTTATATTAGGCACACACTGTAAATCAGGCTAGGACTTATTTTTGGGGTAGGTCTTGTTTCAGGAAAACAGTACATACATACATACATACATACATACGTTCTGTTTGGTTTTTTTGTAAAGACATACCTACCATAAAATATCAGACTGGAGCAATGAAAACAGAATGTCAAGTATTTATTAAATAAATTATTTAAATAAATTATTAAATAAATTATTATTTATTAAATAAATAATTGCCCAGTTTTAGATGTCCATTGTATTCTGTGTTTGTCAAGATCATTTAAGGTGTGAAGGAAGATAGTACACATAGCTTTGCGGTAAAGCCCCTATTTTACAATAAGACATTCTCAGATTTAAGATGGGATAAAAATCTCATTTGGTAAAGAGAGAGCTGATTCAGAATAACCAGTTGTGAATAGAAAACAGTTTTGGGTTTATTGGTAGATTTCTAGTTCATTTGTAGGAGATCAACTATGATTTCTGTCTAGAAAGGATTAATATTAATGGTAAAAAAAAACCTTCCCAAGAAACTGAGCTGTGGGGGGAAACTGGAACAGATCTGTGTAAGGCCTCCTCCAACATGAGGACTAGAAACAAATTTCTGGGTTGACCATCTGCTCAGAGACATCTTATGGTTCATTTCTATATCTGCTTTTTTTTTTGAGTGTCAGTGGATGAATCTTAGAGCAAAACCGAATAAATCCCATGAGCCAAGTAGCTCATACTGGACCAAGTAGCTAGAGTTACATATTGTGCTTACTGAAAATGTGGCTTGTTTGCTTTTGATATATGTCAGCAATTGTAGTTTGTAAATCCTGCTATGCAGTTTAACATGCTGTGTAGCCCAATCAATTGTTCACAATCAGGTTTTAAATTACTGTAGAATGAGAAGTGGATGATTGTTTGACAAAGTCTTATGGAAAGGGGGAACTGAAACATACATGGAATCCTAAAAATGATGCTTATGTAGTCATGCAATAACATCTTCTAACTGTTATGCTTTCTAACATACATTTCCTTTCCCAGAGAGCTTCAGATAGCTTGCAGCTCAGCACAACAACATTAAGTTCCCTTACAAGCATAAATGCAGAGGGGTTTGAGCTAACTTTGTGTTGTTCTTCCCCCACGTTTGTGCGACAGCCTACAGCTGCTTGTGCTTGTGTGAATTTGCCGCTATCGCCTGACTGCTTTCTCTCCTTTCTGATGCTTATGGAAGAGGCAGCAACAGAATAAAATTACAGACGTTATTATAGGCCCTGACAGAGCATGACTGCAAGAGAAGAGGGAAAATTCACACTGACATTAGTGCTGAAGGATGACATTACACAGAAAGGAAAGGGATGCGGTGCTTTTCTGTGAAAAGAGATTTATTCCCTCAAAAGGAATATATTTTTCTCAGAGAGACAAAATATTCCAGCAAGAATGACCCTGTGCACCTCTTTTATCAGTGCTGTTTTATTGCAAAACTGAAGGTAGGTTGCTTTCTGAATGTCAAAGCTGATAAGGAGAAAACAAGAATTGAGCATAACATATCTTCGGTTTAAAGCAGAATACAGAACAATTTGCTAAACTGAAGGAGTCAACAAAGTTCAACCTGTTAAGTTTTCCCTTGGCACGTTGTGCATGTTGAAAGGCAAAAGAAATGGCTCTTGTTTTCTTTTAGTTACTGATTCTTTATTAGCTACTGACAACTGGCCAGATACCTGTGAGAAAATATGTATTGAAGTTAGTTCTGTGCATGTCCATGTGTCTATTTTACCTTAGAAATAGTTTAAATTTTTTGTACCTAATGTACAACAAATATATATTTCTCTCTTAATTTTTCTGATGAAAAATATCAGCTGCAATCCTAAACTCTTCTTAGAACTTACTCGATGCAGTACATTTCTGTGATCAGAGTATGACTGAATTAAATAAACACAAAAACCCTAAATCGCAGTTGTGCACAGCAAATTCTGTTTAAAAGAAATGTGGAGAACTTACAGTATATTCTTCCTTCCTGCAGTTTCAATACAATTAGAGTTAAGAAGGGAATTCACATTTTTCTCTATCTACCTGGATAAGGCATTTGTCTGTAAAGCCAAAGGTGCAGTCTTATCAGGATGCCAGTACCTGCAAAACCTAATCTTTGTAAAGACTGTTCTGCCTTGGTAGAATCAATTTGATTTTCACAAATTGGACTGAACTTACTAGTCATTTAAAACAGTTTCAGGTCTTAGAAACTGTCATTAAAACATACCAATCTAAAACACTAGGTTAGAAACGATCATCATGGAGAAAACCTGTCTATACTGTCATTAAGTGTCAACAATGACTTGATGGTACATCATCAATCAATCAATCAAAACTGTTGATCCAAAGACTACATTTAGGTTGGTTGTGCTTCACTGGACCTTTTTTGTTGTTGCTCCTTAGTCACACACAGAGAACTCCATCAGCGTGGAGCCTTCTTTTGAAGCATGCATCTTAACAGGTAAGATTGAACGCTTTTTTCTGGAATGGACCTGTCCTTGGCCAACTTAACTACTGCATTGGGTCTCCAAAGATGTTATTAAAACAGCACAATGACACTCTTGTGAAAGATGTTTGGTTAGGACAGCTTCATCCTAGTTACCTATACTTGACATGATTCTTTGTTACATTTTGTAGGCATATACTTGGTAAGAAGGTCCAGAAATGCATCAGCAGTTGTAATTTTGTCCATAGTTTAAGAAAATATGACAGTCACACTTTTTTGTCCTTGGGACAAAAGAATGATCTCCCACCCACCACCCACCCCCGGGGAGGGATTGGCTGTAGATGAGCATGGGGCTTATAATCAATAATACACTGTTTAGTATTTTTAACTTCATTTAGTTTGATGTTACATTGTTCTTCTATTCATCTGCATCTGTGTTTATAGCCCAACTTGCTTGTAATGAAATAAACAAAACAAAGCTCTTTAAAGCATAGAATGATTTTGATGCTATTATAGTGTGTTCTTTGAGCTATCAAGATCATTTTGCAAAGCTGCCAAGAGGAGCATATTATCAAAGTCAAACAGAGAAAGCAAAAAAGAAAAAGAAAAATATATGAAGATGGAACAAGCTGATTGCTGGGATATATTTCCATTTTTCTCATCAGTGGGCAAGAAAGAGGTTGCATCAGGATTATCAGAAGACAAGGGGGTAAATTGCCTTTGACAGTTTATCTTTCGAAGGGTGGAAAACATCGTTCTTGTTGGAGCTGGAACTCAGCCTCCTGACCTGTGAGGGCTTAAAACAGCCTTTGATATTACAGTGGGATTTAGAAATGGGAAGAGAAACCTTTCTCCTTAAAACCATTCAAACTTTCCTGCTTAACCAAAACTTGGCCATTTCACCATTGATTTTTAGAAATCCAATCTTACTGCTTTAGAGGTTGCAAATGTTAGAGGTTGCAAATGCTTAGCCACTGCCATGACACATTGATTTCTGTCTCCAGGGTTATAAAACCAAGATGGGTCACTTAGGATGCTTATGGTGCAAACATGGATCTGACAGTCATATAATATAGAACAGATACAGGTACAAATATGCATAATACATATAGCTACTCTTGTTTAGTCACTGTTCATAATATGATGGTAATAATCATCATGTTAGCCATAGCACTTAGATGTATATACTGCTCCATGGTGCTTTACACCATTCTCTGGTGGTTTACAATGTCAGCATATTGCCCTCAACAATCTGGGTTCTCATTTTACCAACCTCAGANNNATGGAAGGCTGAGTCAACCTTGAGCCCACCAGGATCAAACTCCAGGCTGTGGGCAGAGNCATTTGACCAACCTCAGAAGGATGGAAGGCTGAGTCAACCTTGAGCCCACCAGGATCAAACTCCAGGCTGTGGGCAGAGTCTGCTTGCAATACTCCATTCTAACCACTGCACCATCAGGGCTCCTTTCCAACCAATGTGCACATTTACCCAAATTTTCTTGTGCCTGACAACCAAAGCCTTCACTGTGAAACTGATTAACATGTGGTATCTGTATAAGTCTATGGAGCAGGTGTGAACATCTATGGTCCTTTTACAACCTGTGGCCTTCAATGCTAACTCAGGAATTCTAAGAGTTGAAGTCCATAGGTGATAAAGGGGGCATAGATTGCCCACTCCTCCTATGGATGATTTTAATAGCAATAGCACTTAGACCTACTTCACAGTGCTTTACACTGTGTAGCTATTTACAGTCAGCATATTGCCCTCAACAATCTGGGTCCTCATCAACCAATTAAGTTCACAGAATTGAGCTTGTTAACTTACAGGTGGCACTTTTTAGGGACATACTTTGTTATGGAGAACAGTAGCTCTGCAGTGCGGTGGATATGGGACTCAGGCACAGAACAGTGTATGAGAGAACTTTATTTAACTGAGTTGGTAGGAATCAGTGATTTTTGCAGCATCTCTTTGTCTGTCTGTCCATCTCTCTCTCTCTCTCTCTCTCNCTCTCTCTCTCGCACACACACACACACACACACACCTTTCACTTAGCAACCATTTTGTTTCTGATTTAAGGAACTGTGGATTGCACTTGCTAAACAAGGAGAAGGTGCAATAGCATAGGCTGATTTTCTATAAAAAAAGGGATATTATCAATATTCATCAGCCTTCTTCAAAATAAATCTATACAGTTTTTCTTTGTTCTCCTGTACTTTTAGCCTGTGTAAAAGGACAGCTATGGTTCGCACCACTTGGGAAACCTTGGTTTATTTAAACATGATGAATAAACCAGTGTTTCATGCACCATACCATAAGAGTTAAAGGTTTGTAAAAAAAAAAAAAAGACAGCTGCCATTTTGTCTTAGCATGTTGATGGCCCAAACTGGAATGTATGACTAGGCAAGCTCTGTCCATATAATATAGGCTCCAGACAGACCATGTTAAACTGTCTAGGAGTAAATCATCTCTGTAGAGTTTGCAGTGCTGGAAATGTGAACAGGAAAACAGCTGGGAAAGGTGGTGCGACACATTTGAAAGACTGCCCCATAATTGTTACCATTGAGCACCCAAGATAAAAATCAGCCAGATGAGACATCAATCTGTGTATGTGTGTCTAAACATAGTTGTTCATTGGTTTTCTGGCAGCATTCTAGTCATTAATAGAGCTACTTGTTATTAAACTGTACTTAAGCTAACCATATGGCTAGCACAATATAAGCATTAGAAGTTTTATATATATTGTTATTATAGTTTATTTATATAGTTAAATATAAACAAGAGAAATAGAACAATAAACATTCTGAATAATTTTTCAGAGTCATACCTGTTTGTAGAATCATGAATTACAATCCATTTAAATTGTCTTGACAGAAGTAGGGGAGTAATGTTAACTGAAAATGAAATACAAGCTTTATAAAAATGTTTGAAGAATAAGCTTGCAAAATGATTAGTCTGATAGTTATTGTGCTTGGTATGTGTTAGTCATTGATCAAGGGAACCTGACTTCAAATTTATAACATCTTACAAAGAAAAATGCTGAAACTAAATTGATAGAAGCAAGTCAGGTTCAAGAGAAGACACTGAGAAAATTATATCCTTGAGGCAAAACAGTAACAATCCAATTTTAGAAAACTAAATAATAAGAATAACAACAGAAATAATATTTTTAAAAGTTGTACTTGCTACTACTGGACCTCATATGAGTTTTCAGTTCTAATTTCTGATTAATAAGTCTTTTCTATGATGGTAAATTAACTTCTTATGTGAAGCTTAACAGGATTTCTAATATGTTTTCAGGCTGAAAGTATGCTCAGTTGTGTCATTAAGGAAATATTAAACTAATAATATATTAAATGACAAATTGTATCTAATAAGCAGTTCAACTCATCATGCTGGTGAGAGTGGGGATATGGAAAATTTGCTGTTTTCAGAGGAAGACCTATTTTGGAATTGTGCAATATCACAAACACTTTTTCTTTACCGTTGTTTCATTTTCAATAGCTGTACATTCCCAGGCCTGTATTATCCACTTGGAGCAATATTAATTCATTTAATTTATTTTTATTTTATTGAGAAAATTTATATGGATGTTATTTTGCATAAATAATTAGGGGTGGTTAATAAGCAAAAACACTAGTGCTATAAAACATCTATAAACAAACAAAGAGTGCAATTAAAATGATCAAAACACAATAACCAAGCATCGCATAACAACTCATAGACCAGAGGAAACGTATGTTGGGCTTGTCTAACATTTTGGTCCCATGCCTTCACGAAAAGTCAGATCTTTGCAGTCTTCTAGAAAGCCAAGAGGACTGAGACCCTCCAGTCTTTGAGAGGAGGGGGAAGCTGTTCCATAGGGTAGCCAGTTGCACAGTTCCTTGGGCCTATACATTTTCTGGAGAGGAAGGAAGGAAGGAAGGAAGGAAGGAAGGAAGGAAAATAGAAACAGTGACATTGAAATTTGTATATCTTAAAATTAAATATAATTAAAAATTATACATATACTTTTGAGATTTGCTTTTGCAATATCATTTTTTAAATTTTTAAAAAGAGAGTCATAGGTCCAGGGAATACTTTTAGAACTGTAAGCATCTGTATTATTACAGCAGTGAGAACCTGTGAAGATTAACATGCCTATCTAAGGCCAATAACAATTTAAACATAGCTCTTTCATTCCTCTTGCTCTACATAAATATCTTTGCATTTTTTAAAAAAATACATCTGGACATTCAATCTAAATATGCAGTTAGTCCTTAGTCCTAGAACCAACCCTCTGTTATAACATTTTAACATGACAAAGTGTCTCTAACAAAGTTTATTTTTTTATGAAAGGACAACATTTCCTGTTCTGTAACTGTAATTTTTGCCACCAAATAGTCTTGTTTCTGGGCTTTGACCCAAATGCCTTAGTCAATGTTCTAGTCAGGGACAAACACTTTAGCATGGTTATTCTTTTGCAATTAAAAACCCCCAAGAAACCATTAGAATACTTAGAAATACTATTTCAGAAATTTCCGAATACAAATATTCCAGAAATTTGAAGACAATTTAAAGTGCCTTTTAAACATGTCAATTTACTGGTAGCACTAGTAGATCTGCCCATAGAATTGCACTGATGATCTTTCATTGATGTCCTACACTTTCGTACAATTCAATTAACTCTGCAATGTCCCTATAGATGTTCAGAGCTCTTTCCTCTGTTGATAGTTGAATTAGGATTTTTCTTTAGAAGTTGTAAGACAGATTCATATTTCATCTTTTGAAACTGCCAAAGGCCTTAAAGTGGTACACTAAGTGTTGAAGTCTTCCCCAATGACATGCTGAAAACCTGAAATACAGTATTGAAAAAGATTTGGCTTCTTGTCTGTTTTAAAACATTTGGTGATAACATGTTATCTCCTCATCAAACTGTTTCCTTCCAAAACAATTTGCCTTACATTACTGGAGTTTATAATTGCCTTCTGTTTTTCACTTGGAGCATACAAAAAATGTTCACATTCTACTGTCAAATTAAATAAACCATCAAATTCAGAAGTAAACTATATATGACACTGTTAATCGTATAGATGAGGTGCATGCAGGGGTGTTATCTAAATTAGGCAACAATGGTTCACTTCCATTCTGAATCATTAAACAAAGCCAGGTTGCTTTCATTCTCTCCCATCTATCCACCACAAAGATGGCACAGTGTTTTTGCCTGCCACCTGCCTGTCCAGACCTAATTGTAAGGTAAATGAAATACTCTGGATTGTTGCTTTTCCTCTAAGATGCTGAAGCAGTACAGAAGTCACAATATTTAGGGACTGGAGTTAGTGGTGGGATTCAAATTTTTTTACTACCAGTTTGTGGGCGTGGCTTGGTGGGTGTGGCA
>AZIM01001592.1:7017-18318 GCA_000516915.1 Ophiophagus hannah
CCCCGAGTCCCTCGGGAGAGGGGGCAGCATACAAGTCCAAACAAAACAAAATAAATAAAATAAAATAACTAAATTAAGAGGGGGGGTTTGGAGACAAGGAGTTGGTTCTGCTAAGCCTGGGTCAGAACACAACCAAAAACAAGATGGATCAATGTCATCAGCAAGTATTACAGGTCCAATTGGCAAAAGACAGCTAAGGCCATGCAGAAGGGCTTTGAAACTGCAGTGAATAGACAATGGCTAAAATGATGATGACTGAAGAATAATGGAACCCTAAAGTGATACCTGATCCCCATGCATTGCAGAAATGTGAGAAAACTAAGCTGCCAGTGTAGTGGACTGAAGAGCCTATTATGGGTGAATGGTGGCAGGCAGGTTTGGGTCACAGTACAAGTCTTACTTACTGCAATATGTTTGTAGGCTAAAATTACTGCTCAGTTAATTGTGTCATTTTGGAAAAAGTGCAGAGAAGAGCAACTAAGTTGATTAAAGGCATGGAGATTAAAGCATGAACGGTTGCAGGATTTAGGATGGCTAATCTAGGGGGGGGGGAAGACTAGGGGTGACATGATAACAGTGTTCCAATATTTGAGAGTCTGGCACAAAGAAGAGGGGGTCAACCTATTTTCCGAAGGACCAGAATGCCGGACAAAAAGCAACGGATGGAAACTAATCAAGGAGAGAAGTAATCTAGAACTAAGGAAAAACTTCGTAACAGTGAAAACACAGGAGGCTTTTAAAAAGAGATTGGATGGCCACTTGTCTGAAAAGGTATAGGGTCTCCTGCTTGAGCAGGAGATTGGAATAGAAGACCTCTAAGGTTCCTTCCAACTTTTATTATTCTGACATGGATTGAATTGAAAAATCCTGAAAAAAGACAGTGACAAACAATTTCAGGATTGTTGCTTAGAAAAAATGCAAAGGTATCTCCATTGTTTCAGTTTGGCCATATCCAGGAAAAGGAAACCAGTCCTCTAAAGAACACAGTGCCTGGATACCATCAAAGCTGACGACAGCCAAAGCATGGAAAAATACAAAGAAGTAGTGAAATATTGGAACATATGGAGAGACCTGACCCACAAAGAGTCAAATATGACTGAATGGATTACATCATTGTCATCATCATCTCCCTGAACTCACCTAGGAGTTGAATTAAACTCAAAGGAGACTTTACCTCTTTCAAGCTGTAGCAGTGGCAGGTAACTAGTCACTTCCCTGTTACAATGTAACAATTCATTTACAATTGCTAAATCACTGTAGGTGTTATATTTCAAAAGATTTAATGAGGTTGAATCCTGTGTTTCAAACAGGACTGCTTACCCATTTTTGTTTTGTTACTCTTCCTCTTCAAAGGTTATCGGCATCTTAATGGCAGGTCTTAAATAGCTTATACTGTAGGCGTTGGTTAATGGATTATTTTTAAACTGAGCAAAAAAGAAATCTTGTTTTTAGAACCAGCACAGAATATTTAAAAGTGAGTATAGTTGCACTATACCCATCCTGGCATCTTATTGAACAAGTTATCAATCCCAAGGGAAAGCTAATCATCATTTTTAATGTGCTTAAATTTATCCTGAACATTAGTTTGGTAGCCTATTCTTTGATTGATTTGAGATAAGTTCTGTAAAATTATATTTTTCCAACAAAGAATAACCTTCCTAATCCCAGAACTTAACCCTGTGTATAACCAAATAAATTTATGCTCAGGTGCTCAAAATAGTTCATAAGCAAATACTTTTGGAGAAGGGTGATAGTAATGCACTGATAGGCTCATGTTCTGTGACTGGCATAAGTAAAAATCAGATCAGCTTCAAACCAATTTTGAAAAATTGAGTGGAAACCAGCGTGGAAGTGATTTTAAGACCGAACATTAGTAGAACTGAACAGAACTGTAGCTGGTCTGTTCTCTTCTCTTAAGAATACTTTTTAGCTTCTACATCCTATCAAAAACTTCCATTAGTGCAGGAAGCAATAGCCCAAAAATTTGTAGAAGCTAGGTATTTGGATGATGTTATTCCTATTTTGCACCAGCTATGTTGGTTTCTTAGTAATGATGTGAGACCAAGTTAGCTAAAGAAGCCCCAGAAGGGGTGTTGGTGCTTACCTGATATGCTCATTCTCTGTTAGCTGTGAAGAGCATCCAGGCATGGAGGTGCTTCTGTCTCTCGTTCTGAGCAGAGCTGATTTCTGAGGACACTCCTCCTTGAGGTTCCTCCTTAGTGTCCCCAGTTTTGGCGAAGTCGAAGTGATAAGTTCATCGTTGTTCACCTTTGCTCTGCATACTTGGTCAGGATCGGACCCACACCAGATGGACTCTGGGTAGGGCTGGATGCTCTTCACAGCTCACAGAGAATGGGCTTATCAGGTAAGCACCAACGCCCCTTCTCCAGATGAGCTGTTCAGAGCATCCAGGCATGGGACATACCAAAGCTGGCGTGTCCTACGGGAGGGTCTCCATTTGGTTTGGAGTCTCCTTTTTACATGTGGACCCACTGTAATACCTGTCTGCCAAAGGCTGCTTCAGTGGGAGCAAAAATGTCCAGTTTATAGTGCCTTACGAAAGGTGACAGTGAAGCCCACGTCACTGCCCTACAGATCTCGTCGATCAATGTTTGAGTAGCCCAAGCTGCCAATGTTGCAGCACTCTTAGTTGAGTGTGCCATAATACCTGTAGGCACGGGCAATGACTGTGTTTTGTAAGTTTTTGCAATCGTGGCTTGCAGCCACCTACCAACAGTAGATGAGGTGACTTTTCTTCCTTGAGTAGAAGGTTGAAAGGAGATGAAGAGGGCCTCCATCTTCCTAAACGAGGCAGTCCTGTCTATATTTGGAGGGCACGTCGTACATCTAATAGATGCCATTGTCGCTCTAGACTGTGAGATGGTTTAGGACAGAAGTTGGGGGGTATCAACTGTGCTTTGTGGAAGGGCGAATTAATTTTGGGAATGAAGGTTGGATCTAAGCGAAGGACGACTATCGGAATGAAAAATGCAGAGATCTTGTCTCACTGACAGGGCAGCTAGCTCAGAAATTCATCTTGCAGATGTTATTGCTACTAAGAACACCACCTTGTATGTGAGTAGGTGGAGACTCGTGGTTCTCAGAAGCTCAAAAGGTTGTTTTTTGAGTGCTGTGAGAACTTTGTTTAGATCCCAGGTGGGGTATCTATGGACCACTGGGGGTCTTAAATTGGTGGCCCCACAGAGAAAACTGCATATTCTTGGGTGATAAGCGAGGTATCTTAGGTCACCACTGGTAATGACAGAGGCTAAAGCCGCTACCTGTCTATGTAAAGTGTTTGGTAAGAATCCTTTGTCCAAACCTTCCTGGAAAAAGTCCAGTATTTGAGCCACCGATGGAGAGGTGGGGTCTATTTTCACCTTGTCGCACCACCTGCAGAAGATATTCCAGGTAACGTTGTATATATGGTTCGTGGACGGACGTCTGGCTTCTTGGATCGTTGAGATGACTTTATTGGAGAGCTTCTCGCCTTTCAGAAGTCTCCGCTCAAGTGCCATATGGCTAGGTGTAGTCATTGTGGGTCCGGATGTTGAATTAGACCCTGTGTGAGTGAGACTCTGTCCGGCGGAATTCTCCATGGGTCTGTGATCAATAGATCCCTGAGATCCGCGAACCATGGATGTCTGGGCCAGTATGGTGCCACCAACAAGAGTTCTGCTTTCTCCTCCAGAAGTTTCCAGACCACCTTGGGACTCAGCGGGAGGGGAGGGAAGGCATATAGGAGACCTCGAGGCCAGTGGCAGCATAGAGTGTTGACTCCCTCTGCTCCTTGTGTTGGAAATCTGGAAAAGAACCTCGGGAGCTGCGCATTGAGGAGCAAGGCAAAGAGGTCCAGGATCGGTTGGCCTAAACGACATGATATCTCTTGGAACAGTCTCAGGTGCAGGCACCACTCGGAATGATTGACAGTGGCCCTGCTCAATCAGTCTGCCTGGATGTTGGACTGTCCCGAGATGTGTTCCGCTTTGATGGAGATTAAATTCCTCTCTGCCCAGCGGCACAGTCTCTCTGCCTCTCTCATTAGTGATCTTGAATGCGTACCCCCTTGTCTGTTTATGTGGGCCTTTGTGGCCACATTGTCGGTCAGGAGGAGGACATGCTGTCCCTGGATCAGTGGTAGAAATTTGCAGAGGGCCAGATGGGCTGCCCTCAATTCTAGCCAGTTTATGCTGCAAGCTTGTTCAGTTGTGGACCAGTGACCCTGAGCTACAAGGGACTGACAGTGTGCCCCCCATCCAAATAGACTTGCATCTGTGGTGATTGTCTGTGAGGGTCTTTGAAAAAACAGCCCTTGGTGATGTTTGTTGTGGTCCACTAGCGAAGCAATATAAGGACCTTTGATGGAACGGTGATCTTGGACATGGCATTGCTCCTTCCTGATCGTTGATACAGGAGCAGAAACTATTGTAGAGTTCTGGTGTGGAGCCGGGCCCAGGGAACAATAGAAATGCAGATCATTTTTTCCTAACAGTTTGGATAATTGGGCCAGGGTACTCGTTTGAGAATCCTAATGTCTCTTGACAACTCCCTAATGATACTCTGCCTATCTGGTGATAGGGAAACCTTCCCAGCCACTGTATCAATGATGGCTCCCAAATTAAGGAGACGAGTCGAGGGTGTCAAGTGACTCTTGGTCCAATTTATTGAAAACCCGTGTTGTTGGAGATTCTGGAGAGTGACCTGGGTATCCAGTTCCCCCTGCCGGTAGGACAATGAAAAGATTAATATGTCATCGAGGTAGCATTGTAGCTGGACTGGCTTACTCCTAAGATGGCTTGCTAATGCCACCAGAACCTTTGTAAAGGTTCGTGGAGCTGAGGCCAGGCCAAATGGAAGGGCCCTGTACTCATAGTTATGGCCATTGTAACAGAATCTCAAGAATCTGCTATGCGAGGGTCGGATAGGTATATGTAAATACGCCTCTGTTAAGTCTATTGACGTTAAGACGTCTCCCTGTCTGATGCTGAGGAGGATGGATTGTAGGGAGCTCATCTTTTTTTAAAAAGTTTATTTATTCAACATTTCAACCAAAAAAAAAGATTTCCACACTTTGCAACGATACTGTAACAGTGTTTACATTGGTTAATATCATCCATAGCTATATTAAGTTTTGTTGGTTTTTTGTTTCCCAATTGCATCTTTCATCTCTTTTATAATTATTTTATTGTTCAACATGTCCCTTGCGGTGTCAGATATTGTAGGTAAGTCCTTTTCTTTAAGGTAATGGATAATGTCCTCATCTAAAACTTCTTCCTGGGTATACAAACTGGTGAAAAATTTTTGGGCAATCGATTTCTTTTGATCTGTCTAGGAACATAAACTCCCATTTTCATCTTGCAGCACTGGTATTATTCTTTTCTCCTATTCCTTCTTTAACTTGTGTGACAGCCATCTCCCTGGTTTATTCGTGTTCTCAAAATAGTTTTGTTTCGCTAATTTAAGTTTCCTGGCCATTTTCTCCTGTAGGTTTAAGTTTATTTTCATGCTTCACCAGGTCCATTTCTCTTATGAGTTCCTCATTGCGGGGTCTTTCTGCATATTAGCTTCCAAGTCTTCCAATTTCTCCTGCTACTCCATCTGTTGTTTCTTCCTTTCCTTATTTCTTTTTGCTGCATAAGCTATTGTTAAGCCCCGTATATAAGCTTTTGTTGTATCCCACAAATGTTGTATTGTTGTTTGTTTTTTCAGATTAATTTCAAGGAATACTTTTAGTTCTTTTTCCACCATTTGAATGTATTCTTTTTATTTCCTAATAAACTTTTATTAAAGGTCCATCTCCCAGTCCTTCTGTTTCCTCTCCATTTCATTTTAATTGGGTTTTGGTCAGCCCAAGTGTTCGGCAAAATTTCCATTACCTCTACATTTTCTGCTAATCCCAAATCCATTCATATCATGTCTATTCTAGACCACAATTTGTGCAGATTTGAAAAGATGGTCAATTGTCTTTCATGAGCGTTTAATTCCTCCAGATATCTTTCAAATTCAATTCTTGTGCCATTCTACCAAATGCTCTTGTTCAGTTTCTATTATCTTCCGATGGAGTTTACAATAAAATTCTTTCTGGTTAGTATTTGGTGCATAGATTGTTGCCAGCAGTACCTTTTTTTGATCCATAGTTATCTCTACAAATAGCATCCTTCCATCTTCATCATTATAAATTTGCCTTGGATTCAGCCAATCCTTTATATACAGTGGAATACCTCTTCTTGTTTGTCAGGGCCAGATGTAATTTACCTAGCTTGGGAGATTCTAGGACACCTCCATGTTGTTTTGAAATGTGGACTTCTTGCAAACATAAGATATCTGCATTTTGTTTTTGGAGCTTTGAGAATATCTGCTTCCTTTTAATTAACGAGTTTAATCCGTTTATGTTGACTGATAATAATGTAATTCCTCCATCCATTCTACTGTTTGTATACAGCGACTCTTGTTTCTTTCCTTGTTCTACATTCTCTCCACAGTCTGGTGTTTTCTTCTTCCTCTCGACTCTTCTGGTCTCTTAATTCCCGTTCCATCTCCTTTTCCTCAGATGTTTGCTCCCCTTGGCTCCTGCTCTCCATCTCCTCCCTACTTTCTTCTTCAGTTCCCAAGTAGCGCTCGTGAAACTCGTGTGCCTTGTCCAGCGTATCGTTTCTGAATTTCTTTTCCTGCCAGGATACTAGAAGTCCTTCCAGAGTGAGTCTTCTGAATGCAATCCTATTCTTGATCAGTTGGGATGATAAGAACTGGTAGTTCCTCCTCTGCTCTCTAACCCTCTGGGTATCTGTTTCAGAGTCACCACCTCGCTTCCTTTATAGATTAATGGCTCATCTCTCATTTTTCCATGTAGCAGGTCTCTGGTTGTTTTCCTCGTGAACTGTACGTGGACCTCTCTTGGTAATTTATGCACATAGTGTGTGTGTGTACTTTGTACACTTCATCTATATCGTTCCAGATCTCCTGCTTATCTTTCTGGAGAGCCTCTGCTATCCGTTCTGTCATAAGAGTGCGTAGGTCTTTCCTGTCCTCAATCACATTCTGGAATCTGAGGAAGAACGCTGCTTTTTCCAGTTCCAAATGGACCACTGCCTCCTGCAGATCTCTGTACAGTACTTTCCAGTTCTGTTCTGTCACTTCTAGTTTCTTTTCCACACGCTCGGTTCTGACTTCCATAGTTTTCAATTTCTGTTTGTTCTTCGCCATCGCCTCTTGCATTGTTCCAATTTTATCATCCAGTTTTTGTATGTCAGTTTTCACCCCTCCTATGTCATTCTTCAGTTCACTTTTCAAATCCTCATGATTTTTTGCTATTCTTGTGTCCTCACAATCATCTCTTGACTATATCATTGAACATTTGTGATACTGGAATAACCTCCGCCTCAGTGATAGGTTATGAAAAGATTAAGTCATCTGACTCCTCCTGTGCTGAAGGCAGTTGGGAGGTAGTGGTCAGATTGTCGAGGCGTGCAGTGTTTTTTTGCCTTAAATAATAAGGTCTTAAATAGGTGTGGGTGGATCAGCCCTGTGAATGTCGGTTGATCTGGGGCCAAACCCTCATCTTCCGACATATCCTTCTCTAGCTGCTCTGTCTCACACGACAAAACATTGTCTTGGGAAGACACTGACACGATTTATTCCAGCTCGTCTAATTGGTCTTCCCTGTATTGCATGACCTGGTCGGGCATGTGAGCGATTGGACATTTTGCCCCCTGGGGAGGTACCTGAAGCTGAATGGATTCCGCCCTGCTTAGCGACCGTGTTGACTGAAGATCATGATGAGGACCAGTTTGATTTTGCCTTGCCAGGAAGGTCTGTTGCACACCTGCTGCGAAACCTTGTTTGATAGCTAGCTCCATCCAAGCTCTCATATGTGGGGGAATTTCCTGAGGGAGAGTTTCTTCTGTGCAAAGTCCCGCTGCTGTGGGTGTGAATGTAGCCTCAGGAACCCTCTGTGGTGCAGGCGGTGCAGTTGAAGTGCCTGCATGATCTGGCAAATTGGTGCCGCACCTGGATTGCATTGACAAATCCAGTGGAGGAGCTGGAATGGAGCTTTGAACAGGAGTGGCTCTTGGAGGAAACATTGTTTATTCTTCTCAGCCTCACGAAGGCACTTTTTCAGGTGTTTCTCTAGTGCCTTTTGGCACCTCTTGGCATCTTTCTCAGCGGCCTTGGAAGGCTTTCTTGAACCCTTGGTCTTGCTCTGGGTTCTGGCCATGGCCCTTCTGGCTGCCGCTCTAGACATAAAGCAGTGGAGACAATAAAGCTTTCACTTGCCATTGTAACCCCTAGATACAGAAGCTGTAAAGGGGTGAGCCTTGAGATTAGAGATGGTTGGCACTCCTAAGGGGTCTGTTCCAGAATGAGCAAGGACTCCCTCAAATGTAATTGATTTAATTCCCCCCTTTTTTTCTTTTTCTTTTTTAATTAATTAATGTCAAATAAAATCAAATTAATACAAATTAAAGATACACCCTAATTTGCCCAAAGTAGGATCCAACGGCCTAAATGACACTGGGCCTCAAACAGCTTTAGTGCATAGGCGGTCTGGAGCCTAGGTGCTAGCTATTTTCCTGCTGACAGGATCCAACTGTGAGGGGTTTGCCAACTGAATTCCTTCAGCAAGTCTGTCCCTTATTTGAAAACCTGTTGAAGATCCCTTTAGGCTATCAAGGATCAGCCTTGTTGGGAATCACCCCTCACAACAGCAATTCGAAAATTAAACTTTGAGCCTCCTTTGACTTGAGGTTGCTGTAATTAACTTTCACTGTAAACAAGATGGCACCGGCCTTTACTTTTGGCGCGCAATTTAGACAGCACCCTGGCTGGGACTACCCTGCGTTTAGAGGGGCTCCCAATAACTGCCTGGTAGGGGGTGGAAGCGCTGATGCTTCCCCCCTTGGTCAGGTGTTCTCTTAGGGGAAGTAAGCCTCCTTTCAATTGATTAGTGCGAATGCGAGCCTGCACTTGTCTCTTCACAATGGCTTTGCTGAGGGAGTTAGAAACTCTTTCAGTATTCACTCTGAGTGACCAGGACCTTTACCAATCACCCATCTTTTCTAATGCAGAGAACAGGTTTATACTTCTATAGGTCTACCACTATGTTCTCCATCTGTCAAACTCTGCTGGGAACTGGGTACTTCTTACAATAAACTAAGTTACTCACGTTTATTGCTATGTGATACTGTAGTTTATTATTGTATTCCCAATCATGCATAATAGTAGCAACAATGGATGTCTGTGTAAAGTCAGCGTTGGGAGCGGCTACCTCCCATTGCTGTATTTATCCACCCCTACCAATTAGCCTGACATCCACCCATTTCACTCCGTGCTCCAAATTTTAGTACTTGGGGTCTGGTTTTACTCATTCCAGAGGGTGTCTCATGTTTGGGACCTAGTCGTCATAGGCCAGCATCTAATTCTATTGCTATTTGGTACCATTCTTGTAGTGTCGTTGGTAGACCTCTATACAAACAAGCTTGACCCAATTTGTGATCCAGTCCATCTCTAAATAAATGAATTAATAATCATTCAGGCCATAATGGTAACTTTCCAGCCACTCTTCGAAACTCTTGCACGTATTCACAAGCTGGTCGACCTTTTTTTGTTTTATTCTCAGTAAATCATCTTCCGCCTGTTGCTCTGTGGATTTATCCTCAAGCTGGGCCCTCAATGCCGCCAAGAAGAGTCCAATATCACATAGTGCTTCTGATCTTTGGCGGTGCAGATCTGCTCCCAGTCACTGGCTTCCCCCTCCAAAACACCTGTAACTGCTATGATCATTGCCCAATGTGATGGGTAGCAGTTTCCATATAAATCAAAATGATTTATTATTTGCCCTAGAAAAACAGCCACCTTATTTGCATTTCCATCAAACGTGGCATTTGGAGGGGGGGAACCCCACCTCCCATGGACTGGCACACTCCATGGTGGCATAGTATTCCCTTCCCCCTGATCCAACTCCATACTCCCGCTAGAGGCATGTCTTCTATTTCCGGATTCACGTTCCAAGTTCCATGCCATCATATCTGAGGGTTTATCCCTGGGACAGCTATCATTAGGAGGGGTACCGTGGATACTGCCTGCCATTCTTGACCCTGACTCCAAACGTTCTACACTCCATTCTGTGTCTATATCGTGCAAACCCATGGGACTGGAACTGTATAATGGGTCATGAACCGACACGGAACTATACCGTGAAGGCAATGTTTTCTTAGCTAGTGAATCCTTCATGGTTATTTTGTCAAATTGTAGTCGTAGCATATCCAAGGTTTCACTCCCTGGAACAGTCCATCAGCTATCCTCTAAGCCAGGCCACCTTTTTACCCTCCAAGCTGGTGTTTGTGGTCTACCTCCATTAGCCTCTTTCTGTCACACCCCTATTCCAGGGACGCTCAACCTAACCTCTTTCTTGCCTTTAGAGGTTTTAGGACGAACCACTAATGGATCAGGCATTAATCCTGGTTGTTCATCTTTCTTCTCTTCCTCCTTTTCCAGGTGGCTCTTGCTGTCTCCACATTCCTCTACTGCCTCCTCTGCAGTCTCCTCCCCTGTCCATGTAGGATCTGTATTTTCTGCCATTCTTTCCCCCTTCTGAATCCACACACAACAGCTTGCAAGACTTCTGAATACAATAAAGGAACACTAACTTTCTGTCAAACTGCGGGAACTGGGTACGTCTTACAATAAACCAAGTTACTCACGTTTATTGCTGTGTGATACTGTAGTTTATTATTGTATTCCCAAACATGCATAATAGTAACAACAACGGATGTCCGTGTAAAGTCAGCATTGGGAGCGGCAACCTCCCACTGCTGTATTTATCCACCCCTACCAATTAGCCTGACATCCGCCCATTTTCTAATCCCCCACGCCTCTACCCCGTGCCTAATTACCCACACCTACCTATTATCGGTCCTCCTCCCCCTTATCCATATGTAATCTGCCCACAACCCCTGCCAATCCCACAGCCATCCTAAGGCACTATGGCAGTAAGAATGCCAACATCAGAGGATTCCCGCTCCACCGAGTCAGGAAAAGCCAATGCTCGACAAGCCAACGCCGCTACCCTGGGCTCCGCGGAATCTCCAGCCAGTGTGTCGGGGTCTGAAATCCCTGTCACTGCAACCTGTGACCCTCTAACAAGCTTTGTGAGACTGCCAGCCGCGAGGTCTGGCTTCGATGTTTTGGTAGGTTGTTGAGCCCGACAACATCTTTCAAGTGTGTTGTGTATAGTTACTGGAAATTTTTGGAATTGAAAGTGTACCATGCTTGGTGCAGTGGTGGGATTCAAATTTTTTACTA